>PVLA01005212.1:0-153192 GCA_004027455.1 Hydrochoerus hydrochaeris | reverse complement strand
TCTTCTTCTTCTTCTTCTTCTTCTTCTTCTTCTTCTTCTTCTTCTTCTTCTTCCATCTTTTTCAGACAGGGTCTTGCTTTGCAGTTCAGGCTGGCCTCCAATTCACAGTGATCCTCCTGCCTCAACCTCCTGAGTGCTGGGATTACAAGTGGAGAATTCCATTTTTAGCATACAGATCAACTTCAGAACAAAAACCTCCTTAATTTTTCTTTTTCACATACAACTGTCACAGGTTCTTCTAAACACGTACAGTTTTTTTTAAAAATACAAATGTACATTGGATTTTTTTACTTTTAAAATAGTCATTTCTACTTTATATACACCCATATGTTTTTACATGATTATAAATGTGATCAATCTGATTTTATTACAGTCCTTTATTTCTTCCTCTTATTTTCAGTACACTAGCTTCTTTCCTCCCCCTTGATCATCCCTAGGTTCCTCTCTGCACCATCTGTAGTTGTTTTCTGTTGTCATGAGAAGTTATGACAATCTCCTGGCCCTCAGAGGCACACATTTGTTATGTCACAGTCTCTCAGGTTGGGCTTCCAGCTTGTCCTCTGCTCAGGTCTCACGACCTGACAAAGAGTCTTCCATGGCTGAAGTCTCATCTGAGGCACAGGGTCCTGTTCTGACCCATGTGTTCCCCATCACTGTGGGACTCAAGATGAAGCTGGTATTTCTTTGAGGCCAATAGTAGCTCTTTCCCTACAGCTTCACATTTCTGATCTCAGGGGAGGCCTCAACTCTCATTTAAATAATTCACTTGGTTAGATTAGACTGACCCAGCTTTAAAAACTCAGAGTCAGACCTTAATTACATCTGCAAAGTTTCTTTTACTTTTGCCACATCGCATAATCACTTGAGTGATGCTCTATCAGTGCACAGTCTCCACCACATTCAGAGGGAGAGGATTATACCAGGGAAGGGTCACCGGACCCTTCCCTGCATTAGATTTTTGTCTGATGCACCCACCAATGCTTTCCCTACAGTAGTTTCCTACTGCTGCTCTTTAAATCTACAAATGTGGAATTTAAAACATAGATTTATTCTTTTACTGTTCTAGAGTCCAAAAGTCCAATATCATTTTTAGAGGGCCAAAGATCAAGCTGTACATAGGACTGATTCCTTCTGGAGACTTCAGGGAGAATCTGTTTCTTGCCTTTCTTAGCATCTGATTCCTTGGCTTGTGCTGCCTCCTTCACTCTCTACCTCTACAGTCACACAGCCTTTTCCTCTCTCTGATGCACTGCCTCCCTCTTTTGAGGACCTCTGGCTTGCCAGCTAATCCAGAGCAACCTCCCATCTCAAGACTCTTAATCAAACTATCAAATCCCCTTCACCATCTGAGGGAACAGTCACAGCAGCTGGACATTGGGAGTTGACCTTATTGGAGACCATTATTCAGCCTATTCCTAGCCTACCTCCCAATCCATACTAGGTAGCTGGTCAGCTTTTTGTTGCTGGGACAACACCTCAACATTCACAGCTTCAGAGGAGAGTTTACTTTGGCTCATGATTCAGAGATTTCACTCTGTGGTCAGCTGGCTCCAAGCAGAAACATCATGGTGGTGATAGTGGCAGAGGAAAGCCGCTCACCTCGTGGCAGCTGGGAAACAGAGAGCAGGAGGAGTCCTTGAGGAAGATCCAAGGGACCACACACACCCTTCCAAGTCACACCCCAACTGGCCTACTTCTTCCAAGGAGGGCCCACCTTCTGTTAACCCACTCAACTCCTGGATTACTAATGGATTAATCCATCAATGGAGTTAATGTCCTCATGATCCAACCACCTCTTTAGGCCCTGCCTCTCAACAGTGTGGTTTGGTCAACATCCAAATTTGCATATATCAAATGATAATATTTATGGACTGTTCACTGTGTGTCAGACACAGATGAAGAAGTTTGCTTGTGTTATCTCATTGAATCTTGTCCACTCCGTGACGCAGGTACTGTCATTATCTCCACTTTACAAAGAAACTTCCAGAGGAGAGAGAGACAAGATTCAAGTCCAAGAGAGTCTGTGCTTCTTGTCCATCCAGCGGCAGCCTGGGTACCTCCTGGGAAACTGTTACAAATGCAGCCTATGTTCTCTACCCTAGAATGGAAATTCCCATTCTCCGAAGGTCCTGACTGAATGCACATGGAAGCTGAGAAAAGCTGCTTTATCCCTGTGCACTGTACAGGGGCTGGGGTGGACTGCAGGAGACACACACTCTGAGTTCAAGCATGTCCACCAGCAACTCGCCTGTCAGTCAGATGAATGAGTCTAGTGAAGACAGTTCCAGTGCCGCAGCCTTTTCTCTTTTTCACCTGTGTGGTCATCCTTCATTCATAGCTTTTATGTTTTCTGAAACATGTTAGACTTTCTCCTTATCATTAGAATTCAGAAATTTTGGCAAGGTATGTCTTCATGTGTATGTTTTCTCATCAATCATTCCTGGGTCTTTGTGAGCCCTTTCAATTCACAGACTCATATTTTTTTCTCATTGCAGGGAAATGTTCTTCTAATTTGTTTAATTATTGCCTCTCTTCCATCTGTTCCTCTAGCTCCTCTGGACTGCTAATTATTTGCTAGTTAGATACCCCTGATGCACCCTCCAAGTCTCTTGCCCCTTCCCTAAACATTTTCCCCTCTTTAATTTTTTTATCTTTCTTCTGAGATGATTCTTCAGTGTGATTTACCAGACCATAATCTCCTTCAATTTAACCACGGAATTGTCAAAACAGAAATTATATTTTTTAGTTCCAGAAGTGTTTTATGTGTATGTGAGTAAGAGAAATGAGGGAAGAAGGAAATGAGAGACAGAGAGACAGACAGACAGACAGACAGACAGACAGACAGACAGAGGCTGAGAGACTTGCGTGGACTGGCAGACACACATTCTTCTGCCTTGAGCGAGTCTTCCTTTCTCTGACTACTAAACCACCTCATGGACATGTTTCTTGCTCTTGTCCATTTCCTTGGTTCATGTCTGGTTGTTACCAGGTCCTCTAAGGCAACAACCCCACAGGTGATGGCGGACGGGGGATTGTTTAATCCCACAAATCTGCAGTGAAGAAACTGGCAGGCGTCAAGCCCCTCCTGAGTCCCCTGGAGGAAGCTTCCTATTCCCCCAGCAGCCTGCACTCTCCCTGCCTTGGAAACGGAGGACTCTGCCCACTCAGGCAAACTCCTGCAGGCTCCCTAAGAGCCAAGGAGATGCAACATATTAACGCAGGGCTGAGGTCATTGCTCCTAAAGACCACAGCTCTCAGAGAACAAGGGCCTCACAGGATTCTTTGCTCTATGAAAGTTCCCATTGGTGAAGCTATAGATAGAAAGGATTCTCTAGTTGTCTTCCTTTGTCCACAGGTTACAAAATTCTCTTGGTGGAACACTTACAGAGCTCAAAGTCCCATAAAAGTTACTTATCTCAGGATAGACAGAAAGATTAAAGTTAGAAGTAGAGAACAAAGGAGTTATGTTCTTCCCACCTTCCTGTAATCCCACTCTGTGCTCAGTATTGTCTTTCATAGACAAAAACCAAAACAAAACAAAAACTAGAAAGACTCTTTTAAAATAAGAGTGGCTAAATGTATTATAGTACATCCCAAAATAACATATACTGTAAAGTCTCTAAAAAGAATAGGGCAAGTGTATGAGTATGTATGGGTAGAGATGTCAGTGATGAATAGTGGAAAAAGCTTTTCAGAACTTTACAATTTTTATGGTTCCATTTTAGAAATATTTTGGTTACAAACAATAAAAACTAGTAGTAAAATTTTTTTAAAGTTGGTTTTTTGAATGAGTCCTAAGACAGTTATTGAACTGGGGGGCAAATATTGGACCATCAAGATCTAGGAAAAGAAAGGAAAGGGAAGAAGGGAAGGAAAGGGAAGGGAAGGAGGAGAAAGAAAGAAGGAAAGAAAGAAAGAAAGAAAGAAAGAAAGAAAGAAGAGGAAAGGAAAGGAAAAGAAAGGAAAGGAAAGGAAAGGAAAGGAAGGAGAAAAGGGAAGGGAAGGGAAGGGAAGGGAAGGGAAGGAAAGGAAAGGAAAGGAAAGGAAAGGAAAGGAAAGGAAAGGAAAGGAAAGGAAAGGAAAGGAAGGAAAGGGGTCAAGTACAACTTCGGTGTGTCAGTGGCAGCAGTACACAGACCTTGTTAGGGCACTGCCATTGAAGAGGCTTGGTAGCCAGTTCCTAGTCTCTGACACTCTGTTAGAGAAAGAAAATCTGATTGCATTGGTTTGGTCAGTCGTTTATTTCTGGATCAATCAATACATCCAAGAAGGGTAAGAAATATGTAGGCTACTTTCCAGTCTCCAGAGGTCCATCTTTGTGTGTCTTGGGACATTTTCAAAATGGTGAAAGATTCCTGGGGGCCTGGCAGCAATCAGAAAAGGAGATAGTAATATTTTATTAACACAGGTACACACAAAGAGATCTGAGCACCCATCAAACTGCTACTTCTAAAATGTGGGAATAAATATGTGGAAAGGATGAAAGAAGTGAGTTTTTCTCGTTTTGCTTGAAATATTTTAAAATTGGAATTTTCTATGGTTAACTGTAGCTTCATTTATGTATTACCTTTTTTATTTTGTAATGCTGGGGGCTGAACTCAGGTCCTTGCTAGGTAAATATTCTACTACTGGGCTACAGAGGAAGGAAGGGAGGGAGGAAGGGAGGGAGGAAGGGAGGAAGGAAGGGAGGAAGGAAGGAAGGAAGGAAGGAAGGAAGGAAGGAAAGAAGGAAGGGAGGAAGGAGAAAGGAAAAGGCATTCCAAGCTACCAAAGTCATCTAAAAACATTATCTTTAGGAAAAAAGAAGAATCGTTTTCACCTATGGTCTGTATTTTTTTTCCAAGCATGGAAGAAAATACTCAACCCAAATCCACAAACATGAAGTTCCACATGGTCTCCTGGACCTGCTATTTTCTCACTTTCCTAGGACCTTCTCCAGAGAAGACAGTACTATGATCCAACTGAACAACAGATAGTCCTTAGTAGGGAGCAACATAGTGTACAGAAATGCCATGGGAGCATAGTCAGAATGTCTGTTCATAAGCCTAGTGCCACCCTAACTTCATCTGTGAAAGGTGGGTAATTATCTCTACCTTCTCTTCCCTTTCCCCTCTAATATCAACCTTCTATTGTATATACATTAGGAGTAAGACTTCAATAAAAAATGAGATAAAATATATAAAAATATTTTATGGTATGTATTAGTCTTTGGGATGTCATAAGACATCCACAGAGTGTGTGACTTACACAACAGAAATTCATTTTCTTGTATTTCTAAAAATTGAAAGTCCTAGGTCAAGGTGCTAGAGGAGTTGATATCTCCTGAGGCTCTTCTCCTGGCTTGCAGATGGTCACCTCCTCACTGTATCCTTGCTTGTGTGCTCGCTTCTATATTTCTAACTCTTCTTACAAGGAAGGACACTAGTCACATTGGTTAGGGCCCCACCCTTATCACTTCATTTAACCTTATTACATCCTTACTCACTTAATTAATTAACTCTTTACCTCCAAAAATAGTCACATTCTAACACTGGATGTTAGGCTTTTGAACATGAATTTAAGGAAGGAAACAATTCAATTTGTAACAGAGAGTAAAATATTATGCCCATTGTTTAGGGTTTATGTATCATAGACAACAAGCCAAAACTTGGAGGCTTAAAACAGCATTTTCTTATCTCTCATGATTCTGTTGATTGATGGAGCTCAGTTGGATGGATCTTCCACTCCGTGTGGCATCAGCAAGCATTACAGTCATCTGCTGTCTCAACTGAACTCACTCCTGTGCCCTGCTGCTGGCAGTGGCTGAGGTTCTGTGGCTCAGCTCGGGTGCTCCACTAGAGTCTTGGTTCTGTTCCATGTGGATTCTCCCTGTGGCTTGAGCTTTGTCAGGCTGAATCTTCATTTCCAAGAAGAGAGAAATGGAAATCCCCCCAAGTCCCCTACTTTTAGAAGCCTCAAAATGTCAATTCCACCATGTTAACCTGGGTTAAAGTCAGCAATACAGGCATCCCAGATTCAAGAGGACAAATCAGTCCATCTAAGGAGCAGCGTACACATACAGGGAGGGGAGAAATTGACAGCAGCCGTGTTTGAAGATGAGTGACCACACCCATACAAGCCTCTGAGACTGTGGGTATCCCACAGATTCTCCACACTGATAATTCCACAGGTCTGGCCCCAATTCATGACAAATATGTCTCACTTGTTAATGTCTGGAAAAATATTGCACACCACTGAATTCCTCACTACCCCCTGCCACCATGTTCTTTGGAAGAAAGTGAAAGGACAGTGCTAAAAAAATTATATGAAATTCTTTTGTATAAGAGATTTGTCTATTCTCCAATTATTTTTTAAGTTGTTCATGTCAGGATGAATTCACGGGTATTTATCTTATACTTGGGCTATAATACAATACTATTTTATATGTTCAAATTCTACCACCCTTGCCCATTGGGAACTCTTTCCATTGGCTCCAGTGTCCCTTCAACATACCAGTGGCCTGAGCATTGTCTTACTTTCTATTACAAGGTGCTGCAGGCTCAACTTATACATTTCCTGTTCCAGCTTTAGAGTCATCTGTTTCACTAAGCAACCCTGGATCCTTTCTTTCTTTCTTTTTTTTTTTATTTAAACAGAAACAAAGGCATGTAAAGGGCAGAGATAATACAGAATTTCAAAAAAAAGATAAACAACAAGAAATCACTAGTTGATAAATTACATATTGTCCTCTTAGAAATAGTTGTTCAAGTTACAAAATTAAAGCATACAAAGTAGATATTCAAACAGGGAGAGTATGAACAGCTACGCATGCATGAGTCTCTACATGTATTTCTATCCTTTCTGTATTAGAGGGAAAAACAAAACAGCAAGACAAAACAAAACAAATTCCTATAAAAACATGAAACCAAAAAGTCATATAAAACCACAGTACAAGGTGATCTACAATGATTACTGTGTTGTCTTTTATTATCTTCAATAGAATTGTCTCTATCATCAGGCATAATTGAATATAGCAGTATAATTGAATATAGCAGTACATAACAATATTAGTAAAAATAAAACATTGTAGACAATATAAAACTTCAAAGGCAGGTAATAATCAAACCAGAGTGGATATTCTAGTGAATCTTGTCATCTTCAGTGCAGTTGCCTATACTCTCAGACTTGATACTATCAATCATAACAGCTTTGAATAAAATCTATCAATACAAAACAGTGATCTAACAGACCAGATTCAATTACAATCAGTCATGGAAAAACAGTGTGGGTTTTACAGAGCTGTAGATTAAGTAACAGGAAATTAAGGATGATTACTGTACTATACCCTGTTATTTTCAAGATTACTGTCTGTGCCCTCAAATCTAGTACAGATAGAATGACTGAAACAATATGATACATCTAAGCAGAGTAGCATGAGTAATGTGGGTTTTAAATCCTGGTGCACTATTAATAATATAGTGTATCAAGGCCACCTATGTTAGAGATTCTCTGCCTCATTTCTGCTATGCTATTTTTCTGCCTTTGTTTGTCTACTTTTCTCCTTCATTCTACTGCCTGCTCCACTCATTGAGGCCTTTCTGCCATTGTTCCTAAAAACCTGGTATTTTTTTTTCTCTCTCTAGAATGTCCTTCAGTATTCTCTGTAGGGTTGGATTGGTGGTCACAAACTCCCCCAGTTCCTCTTTGTCATGGAAGCATCTTGTTTCTCCATTAATTTCTAGAGACAGTTTTGCAGGGTACCTCAATCTGGGTTGGAGGTTATTTTCTTTCAGGGCTTGGAATACTTCACTCCAAGCTCTTCTTGATCTGATGGTCTGTGTCAAGAAGTCAGCTGTGATTCTGATGGGCTTACCTTTATAGGTAATCTGTTTCTTCTCTCTGACAGCTTTTAATATTCTCTTTTTATATTGAATTTCCGGTGTTTTGATTATTGTATGTCTGGGTGTAGATCTGTTTTGGCTGTAGGTGGCTGAAGTTCTGTATGCCTCACATAACTGAATATCATTTTCTTTTCCCATGCTTGGGAAGTTTTCCTTCATTATTTCCATGAATAGCCCTTGTAATTCACTTGTTTGTATTCCTGCTTCTTCATTCACATTTCTTATTCCTTAAATTGTAGATTCTCTTGTCATCTTCTAGCCTTTGTATTATTACTGCCTGTTTCCTTGTTATTATTTTTAAATTTTATTTAAAGAGAAAAAAAAGGAAAACAGAAAAAGGGGTAGAAACAATACAGAATTTCAGAAAAAAAAAGGCAGTAAGAAATCACTAGCTGATAAGTTACATATTATCTTCTTAGACCTAGTTGTTAAAGTTACAAAATTAAAGCATACAACATGGACATTCAAACAGTGAGACTGCAAAGAAGTTCAATGATCCAGTAACAACTTAGCAACACGGTTATCAATCCTACTCACTCAAACATACATGCAGCCATATCCTCTACAGCACTTTCTTTTCTTCTTTTTACTTTTTAAGTCCATTATCTGCTTAGTTATATCCTGTTTCAGGTTGCTCAGTAGCTTACTGACTTGTTTTGTTGTTGTTATATACTTTTAATCACCTTATATAATTCTGTTGCCTTGTTTTTGAGTTTCTCCTCATTCAGGATCCATGGATCAGCTTTGGTGGAGTTGGGAGATTTTTGGAGGTATTTTATTACTTTTTTATCTACTTTTTTTTTGAAGGTAGCAAAATACAGCAGAACAAGACAGAACAAACCCATGTGACCGCACCGCAATAAAACGACCACAGAACCTCAGAGCAGGTCACCAGGACACAAGCAATGGGCTCAATAGTACAGCCCATTTTGTTCACATTAGCTGTTCTTTCAATCAAGTAGAGGAAAATGGAAGGAAATATCAAACGTTTAAAAACAGAATATTGAATAAAGCAGTACCATTAATCAAAACTGAGCAAAACAGTGATAAAAATATTTGCCTTCAAAGAGATAGTAGAAGGAAATCCCCCTCACTTGCCACACTGTATACATTCATCCTCTGAAAAGATATTCAGACCACAAGTGCCCACTTGCTAACAGGGGTGGGGGAGATGGATCAATGTCTGATTCTTAGTCTGCACACCGGCAGGGCCCCAGCTGCTTACCAGGGCGGCCAGTAGGCCACCTTATCTCCCAGCGCCCAAAGTTCCAACATGATGCAGAGCTTAGGAGTCACTGATAGTTCTGGCCCTGATGTGCCAGTGGCTTGCCAGGCCACCAGCTGCTCACCAGGGCGGCGAGTAGGCCGTCTGTTTTCCACTGCCCAAAGTTCCAACATGATGCAGAGTTCAGGAATCACTGATAGTTCCCGCCCCAGTGCGCCGACGACTTGCTAGACCCCCAGCTGCTTACCAGGCCGCCTGTTCTCCCAACAACCAAAGTTCCAACATGATGCAGAGCTTAGGAGTCACTGATAGTTCTCACCCTGGTGTGCCAGTGTGCCACCTGTTCTCCAGCGCCCAAAGTTCTGACATGATCTTCCTTGTTATTTTTAAGAGATCTTTCCTTTCATGATCACACATTGCAAACTTGTCTTCAAGTTTTGATAGTCTATCCTTAGTTTCTTTTAAGGAGTTTTGCCAGCTCTCAATGGAGTTTTTAATTTCCTGGTAGTCTCTTTGAATCTGTTTCATGTATTCTATATTTTCTTTATATTCTTTATCGAATGTTTCTCTCCTTTTTTTGTGTTCTTCCCTTCTTCTGTCTGTATCTTCCTGAGAGATGCTTCCTGAGAGCATTTCTTTTATTAGTCTACTCATATCTTGCTTTACCTGATTTAATATTTCAGTTTTGAGCTTGAAAACAAGGTCCTGAAGGTATCTCTTAATGTCCATTGAAGCCATGCCTGCTGTTGTGTGTTTGCTGCCCTCAGTCTCCCTTGTTTTTCCCTCTCCTAGATCAGTGCTCTCAGGGTTCTGGGCTGGAGGCCTCTTCTTGCCTCTCTCTCCTGTCATAGTCCCAGCTTCCTCCACACAGGTGTACAGTGCAGGTCCCTGCCCCCTTCCCTGTTGGCTACAGTTCCTCTGAAGCATGCTGGTGAGGGACCTCTGCCCTCTCCTGCCTGCCCCTCCCCACCAGACCAGCCAAACTTCAGGGGCCTTCACCAGGTTAGTGTGTGTAGGCGCAGGGAATCGATTTGGGTCGGCTCATTGGGTCCTGGCCAGGGGCATGGCCCAGTCCAAGCAAATCCCACAAATCTTCTCTGGGGAGGGAGCAACCAACTGAAGTCACTGTCACTCCCAGTTCAGGCTTCTCTTGCCCAATTCCAACATGTCGCCCATTTGGCCGCACCCTTCCCATGGGGAGGGGGGTCTCATTCCCAGCACTGACCGTGGATTAATGAAGGTCCCTTCACCGGCTCTGCTCTCCATTAGGCTCACCAACCCCCGCCTTCAGCACTGCTGTGGTTACCGTGAGTGGCAGCGGGAACAAGTTTGGGTGGCTCTGCCGAATGGCATGGACCCAAGCCAGTGCAAATTCAGGCTGGTGCAAACTTGGCAGATCACAGCAAAAACACTGTGTCCCACAATCTTCAGCTGATACAGTTGTAGGCCTGATGTGTTTGACAAGCTTTTTTACGTTTTAATTTCTTCCTGTGTCAAGAGGATCCATCTCCCTCTGTTGGGGTCTCTCCAGGATGTTTTATTCTGCCATATGAGTTGTTTCTCCCGGGAGGCCTTGTATTTTGTTGCTCACTGATCAGCCATCTTGACTTCTCTCCAGCACTGGCTCCTTTCATTGGAGAATAGCATTAGAAACCAAGATTAAGGGAGGAATGCCCCCTTTTTGAAGTGTAAAGAAAAATTCTCCAGCTTAATGCATTTTACCCCAGCCTGAGCCAGCCCTCTCTTATTGAAATTGGTTAGCTGACCCTCAGCCACTTGGCAATATATATATATATATATATATATATATATATATATATACACATTATAGTAGAGTTTTTCACCTGAGCATACCACAAAATTTGAATTTTTAACTCTCCCTTGGGCATAAAACTTATTTTAGAATCTGAGTATAGGGAATTAATGAATAACTTTAGGAAAATTTACAGTATTAAGAGGAAAATTGAGCATTGCAGAAATTCATTCCTATTTCTTGTCGAATGTAGCACCAAGTTGCTTCAGATTTCCTACAGAGATACAAATACAACCCACACAGTGCTCCCATGATTATGTGGGGGCAGTTTGATCTCAGTAACAACCAGATCGCTACAATTGCTCATTTTGAAATATTTAAAAATGCTGTGTTTGAAAGTTACACATTAAAACAAAATCAAGTAGTGAAAAGTTTAAAGCAGGCCTGTCCTACCCATTGCCAGTGGGTCACACGCAGCTTTAAAGTTAATACTGCAAGGCCACCCAATTTTAAAGTAAACTTGTAACATTAGTATGTGATCTTTCATGAAGTTTTATGACTTGATTACGTGGTGCTGGAGCATGGACTGCATAGGTGACATCCAAAGTTGTGTAGGGACAGGAATGGCTCTTTGCTAACCCAGCCTCCTATGCCCACCACACACAGTCAAACTGAAACTTGCATTTCCAATTGAAATGTGAAATTTGACAAGTAAAATGCAGCAATTATTAATGTATTAGTCAGCTTTTCTGTCACAGGGACAAAGTACCCTATACCCACACTTATAGGAGGAGAGGTTTAATTTGGCTCATAGTTTTAGGGAATTCAGTCCATGGTAGGCTGGCTTCAAGGCAGAAACAACATAGTGGAAGGGCATGATAGACAAAAACTGCTCAACCCATGACATCTAGGAAACACAGAGAAAGAAGGAGCCAGGGACAAGAATACACCTTCCAGGTCCTGTACCCAGTGACCACCTTCAACCAAGTCCTACCTCCTAACAGCACTTTCAGCCAAGAAATCATCAATGAATTAATTCAGTGATGAGTATAACATCTAAGGATTTAACTGCATTCCAAAAGCTGCACTTCTTAATACATGAAACTTTGGGGAATATTTTAGATCTAAACAATAACAATCAATGATACTGCTTTGACCTGCCTATTTTTGTGTACCTCTGAAGACAGATGTTTATTGTTATTAAGCAGACATGTAAGTTTTCCTATGTAATTATTAAACTTGAGCTTATTGTGTTAGTTCATTTTAATGTTATAATAAGTCTTTTTAAAAAGGTTTGTTACTTATATATATATTGGCTATATTATATATTTTATATGCTATACAAGATAATGTTTCTTCACTCAAGGTGGGTTAGGCAAGCCAGAAGGTTGAAACCCATGGATTAAAGAATAATCTTTAACACTATGAGAGGTCTGAAAGCAGATCAGAGATGGAAGTTTTGCTGTAGTGGCCAGTGCCCATCCTGGTAAAAGTCATGGAGTCCAGCAACACCCTTCAGGTACTGAGATTCTTAGGGACATTTTTCTATGACACTCTACAAATTCTTCCACTGATCCCCAATATCTTCCTTTTTCCTTTAACTGCTTCTTTAACTCTCATCAGGACACCACCCTTTGACTTCTTTCCACTCCCACCAAGGATTTCCTATAATTTTCTTGTTTTCCATCAATCCTTTTCCTGGTAATCTCCAGCTGGTAGAGCTGTCTCATCCATGAGGTGCCACATAAAGTTGTTCCTTTATTTTGATATAGCTTAGGGATGGGGGTTTAGCTCAGTGGCTTAAGTGCCTACTTGGCAAATGTTAAGTTGTGAGTTTGATCCCTGGTACCAAAAAATAAATAAATAAATAAATAATCAAATATATTTTGATATAGCTTTAGTTTCTACTTCCTTCATGAAGCTTTGACAGATGAAATGGAATTAGGAACTATATTCCTAGCAAGATCATTCATATTTTTGTTCAGTTCAACTCAAAACATAAAAGACAGACACATAAGAGGAAAATAGCACATCTACCCTCAGTGAAAAATGGTTCATTTTTCTTATCAAAAATTAAGTAGGTGGAATCAGGACTATAAAGGATAATATAGGGGCTTTTAAGTTAACAGAGCCAAATTTGGATCCTGGCCCAACTATTCATTGGCTGTGTAATTGTGAGCAAATTGTAGACCTCCTTGAACCTAACTTTTTACACCTATAAAATAATATATTTCACCTATAAATAGTATTATTATAATTGGAGTAATATACTCTTTCACAGAGTGGCAGCAAAATTGATAATTTAAGTCAGATAGTGATAGGTGTTAATTTTCTTTAGCAATATAACCATACAGAAGGAAGTTTCCCATACATTACCCAATCTTTGTTACTATTCTGAGCCCAAGTATTTCTCTCCTTTCAGTTAGGTGGGAGTCATGGAATGATAGGAATGTTTATTGTATGGGTGAGGAAATATGAGCCACAGTGTGCAGTGACTCAGCCAAGATCAACCCCTGGAAGACCAGGGTGCAATCCCAGAAGTCTTTTCATTCTTTCATCGCATTATTTACTGAAGAGCTACTTGTGTCACATGTCAAGCTAGTTACAAGAAATTTAAAACTAGAGAAGAAATGGAGTGTAGACTCTTATGGAAGAGATAAAAGCACTTCACTAACCACTATAAGATGTGATTTGTGCAAATATTCCTCTTGTTGAAGAAATGTTATAGCCTGGATATGCATCTATGCTGGAATATGAAGTGAAAATCAATTGATTCTGGCTAAAGGGGTTGGAGAATGCTTTGGATTCAGCCATCATTGAGGGAAAGGTAACTTCATGACAGATTTTCCAATCACCCTGAGGCCTCATTCAGTCACCCACCTACTCTTTCATCCAACAGACTTACAGAAGACCTACTCTGTGCACAGAAGCAGGAAAGTAAAAATGAACATAGTAAGATTAATGTCTTACAATGCAGGAACTGAAAAAGTTAAAGTAAATGGCTTCCTAATCCTTGAGTGTGTACACATTTTTTAAAAAACCTTAGGAGCAATCTAAATTTAAATGTGATATCTGAAAGCAGGTACTGAAGAAAATGCTTCAATTAGTGTCTTATTACTTCAAATATACATTTCCAACATAGCATAACCCTCTCCTTTGAAATGCGGGAAGATTTGTAAAGTGATTCTTATAACTTGGTGAAGATTCACAGTTACTTTTCTGGCTGTCGTGAATAAGCAGTCTGAATTTCCATGGTTGAGAATTGATTTCTAATGCATGCCATCATCATTGCAGTTCCAAATCTCAAATCTTTCTTTGACCTCGAAATAGAAATTATATATGTGTGCATGTGTGTATAGAATTGATAAGGTGGATATATATATTTTTTTTCATTGAGTCACATGACCTCAATTAGGTCATGATGCTTGAATTCAATTGCTAAGTTATCCAATTAATGTTAAAACAAAAATCAATGTCTATTCTTAGATTTTATTTGTTTTCCCTTCCATCTTCTAATGCATTTTGTTTTAAAATAAACCAGCCCCTAAATGCAAGGGTGTTAGTGTCAGCACCTAACAGAACTGATGGAATAATCAATTTTTGCTTTTTAGCATTATCTGCATGGCCTGGATAAACATTATTTATTCATTTTTATTTGGAACCAGCTTCTTAGAAGTTTACTGGAAGGATGTGAGATACTGATTTATTTCTATAAATATCTTCTGGTAGTGGGTATAGAATACAGGAGAGAAGTATTGCTTTCAAAGGTGTATAATGACCTCAATTATGATGCTTTGAAGAAAGAAAGTAGAGAGAACAATAAATG
Source organism: Hydrochoerus hydrochaeris (assembly GCA_004027455.1). Classification (NCBI taxonomy): domain Eukaryota; kingdom Metazoa; phylum Chordata; class Mammalia; order Rodentia; family Hydrochaeridae; genus Hydrochoerus; species Hydrochoerus hydrochaeris. The sequence goes on along the minus strand of PVLA01005212.1, from coordinate 138,508 downwards.
TTTTGTTGATGTTTTTCCTCCAGGTCTTGTTAAGGCCTTTTTCCCCAAAACATCTCTAGCCTTACATTAAGTCAGAAAGAAGAAAAAGGGCTCATGTTCTTTCATAAATCCCATTTTACAATATCAAGAGGTCTGCAATGGGTGGAAGAACTGTCAAAACAATTTGTGATGGGAAAACTCCTCTTTTAGATCACAACGTCTCCACATAGTATGTCCAGCCTCTTCTGGATTATTCATTCAAGTCATGATGCCTCTCTGCCATAAGAGAGTATCACTGTGCAGCCTACGCATTTGAGACTACACAATTGTGATCTAAGCATTGGTGTTTGTTAGAAATAATGCTTTTCCCAGGGAAGCTCGATCCCAGGAAAACGTTTAAGTAAATTCTCTAGGGAATGGCAAAAATCAATTGCCCTGTAGAACAGATCCTGCCCCAGAGGTCAAATCCACTTTCACTATAAAGTGCAGAGTTATTTACTGAGAATGGTTCAAAGGTAGTGAGGTGTGCCAGAGTCCTTTTTTCCCCTTTAATTTGCAAAGACAAAGTCACATGTAAAATCCACAGCTCCTCTTGAGATTTATACATGTATGCCAAATAAAAAAAAAATCTACTTCCAGATCAAAGTCTCTCAGTGGCACCAGCATTATGGAAATGGAATAATAAGTTTCACCAGGATATCCTAATATATTGTTCTCCTCCTAATGCAACACATATTTCCTATGGTTAAAAATAATAACATAAATGAAGTAACATTGTTCATATTATCAAAATCAAATTTTAACATATTGCCTCTGTTCTTATATTTCTGTTTCTCTTCTCTTTGCCTTCTTATTATTGCATTTTGGGGCTGATAGTCATCCCACAAAATCTAGTATAGATAAGGTGATAAGTCCGTGAAATATTTGAAAAGAAAATATTTCGTTTGTGTGTATGGAATTTTAAACTATGCTACTAACTATAACTGTTACTGTAACTCTTTCATTTGTATTAGGTAACAGAATAAGAGCTTGAGTAGAATAAAGTTGGCATCCTTTTGTGACAATTAACAGTACTGGAAGGATTCATGCATTACTCAGTGAGGCCTCCTACTCTGATCACTAATAAAACCTGCATTTGAAGAGAAACTGCTGCCACAGATCACATTGTCTTTACAGCTTGAGTTTTTTTGGCTCCATATCCAACAAGATGTTTTTTATCAAACTGAGCTACCTCACCGTGTATCAGCAAGGCAGTGCAATCTGCCAGCTCTTATGCTTTTGAGATGTGAATATGCAGATTCCAAACATACAGCGTGTCCTCAGAGCACTCCCCCCTCTTAAACTATTAACACAGGGCAAATGCTTGGTAGCTTTCTACTTTCTCCAAGCAATCAGCTTATGTATTGGGATTCAAGTCAAATAAAATGCCTGCTTTATGCCAAACATTCACATGGAACCCTCTGAGCAGCGCTTGGGAATCTTCCTACCTGCTACCCTGCTTGGCAAGCTTCATTCCTTGCAGAGCTTCCTTCTGTCTCAGCCTTGAGTCCTGAGCTTCTCTGACTTCCCTTCACTCTCAAAGCTGCTTCTTCACTGACTCCTTCCAGAGGAATAGCAACTTGAGGCCCACTACTAACTTGAATTCTGTTGCAGGAAGAAGGTGCCCAGGTTGTAAGTAGGAGATGCAAATACTCCCCACTAACAGATGTGGAGACATCAATTCTTTGGCAGTTTTGGGGCCAGGTAAACCTACCTTTCCATGGATCTCATAAGCATTGCTCACCACCCAGGTGGAATTCCATCTGGTCATTTCTCTTCTGTTCATTGTGCTATGTGACTCTCCTATACACTCCTTTCCTGCCTCTCTGCCTAGATCTATGTAAACCTGTTCCATGATTAACAAGTCCCCCACATCGTCAGCTGCTTTCTCAAAGACTCCATCCCTTAGCCCTGACACCAGCCTCCCCCTGAAGGATACTGCACACCTTACAACCTGCCACCTGTCTTGCAGAGGCCACTGTACCCGCCGAGTGGAAGGATTTTGTGTTGTGGGGTCCATACGTCACCCCACATGGTGTAACCTTGACCCTTAGGGAAGATGAACCCACCTCTAAGCTTCTTGCCATTCACCCTCTGGACTCACTCACCATCTCCACCAGCCACATTCTTGTTCTTCCTGCTAATGCAGAATGTTCTACCCAGTTAAGGTTTTATTTGCAACCCTCAACCTTCATTCAGCCAGAATGGCTTCATATTTAAGTGAATAATTTTCTAGCATTGGGATCTGTGCCATGAAATTTTCTAGTTGAGCATTAAAGCCACTTTCTATTCTCCCTAGGCCCTTGTTTCCTAGCCTCCCCATTACACAGGCTCACAAGCTGGAGTTGCAGTCAAGGGAAGGTAAGCATAAGCTATGCGTGGCACCTTTTGTTTGGCTTGGGACAAAAAAGCCTTTCACACATGATACCCAGAACTTTCCCCTCTTTTAACTAAGGTGAAGCACCTCAGGGTGTCCTTGAGACCCACACATAGAAAGTGTCAGGACTCAGGTAAAAGAAGTTTAAGTTCTGAATCAACACTCGGAGAAGAGTTACCAGTGGTGAATATACATATCAGCCTGATATGTGAATGGAATAAACTTGTGTTAATCCACTGAGATTCTAGAGTACATTTGCTGATAGTCATTGCTTTAACTAATTGCCCCATCTCAAATGACGCTTTTACTCTGTTCTAGCTACACATTTCCCATAGCCACAAATCATATGGTAAGAAGTGTGAGGAATCACAAGTTTAATCCACATGCACAGACATACACACAACCATTATTTATACTCCTTGAACTCCAGATCATACCCTCTCTTTCCTGCTTTCTCTCCTTAGTCACTTCCTTCCCTCCATTTCCTCTTCATGTCAACTACTCTCTTACCAATAGCTTCAACTCCTTTGGACATTCTTCAACTAAAATCATTTGAAAATTTTCTACCCTGTTTAAGTCCAGTTATCCAACTTCTCTAACTGTCTGCCCAGAGGGCCGGTGCTGCTGAAAATCATACCTCCATCTGCAGTAACCTAGACTGGCCTCAGTGCCAGCAGAGAGCCCTTCTGTGTGTTTTGAGTCACCTCTCCTATGCTCCACTCTCCTCGAGACTCTGACTCTGTGCCCCATCCCACCTCAGCTGAGTGCTGCCCAACTCTTGCCTACGGCATCTTCTACCTGTCATCTCCCCGCCACCAGGGAGGGTTACACTGCTTTCGGTCTAAGGCCAGTCTCTCTACTGATGCTTCTTTTCCTCACCCTGCCGGCTTCTAGACAGCGTGTCCTGTATAGTTCCTCTTCTTCCATAGCAGCAAATATTCCTTCTCTGACTATTCCTTCCCGCTAGCACTGAGCATGCTCATCTCTCTCCCATCCTCAATCTCACCATGCCTCTGTTTAATCACCCTTTCCTTCCCTTCCCAGATAAACGTCTCAAAAGAGCACCTCCCAGTGGCCTCCATGCCTCCTTTTCTCCTCTTCCACTCTGCCACCCCCTGAAATCTGTCTCCAGTGTGTCACAGAAACTGTTTTCATGGAGGTCACCAATGACCCACTTGTCAAATCCAATAGACACTTTTCAAATTTTATCTTATTTGGCACCCCAGCAGCATTCCACTGTGCTGCCACTTCCTCCCTCTGAAACACTCTTTTCCCTTGGTTTCAGTCACTCCTGACTCTTGGTTTTCCCTGCCTTGCCGATCCGACTGTCTCCAGTTATGCCTCTATTTGGTATCTTCTTTCTTTAAATCTTCCTCAGAGTTAATTTGCCTTAGGTCTCCTGTGTCTCTTTACCCAGAGGGCAATCTTATCCACTATCTCATCTTCAATGTTTCTTTTATCTGATTTTTCCTAAATGAAAAATATTTTCAATCCTGGATTCACATATATAACTTTTTATTGAACTTGTCTTCACTTTGATGTCTCTGTGGGACTTTAATCTTAAATTTTTCAAAGTTAGACCCATGACTTACCACCTTCATTTCTAAAAGCTTTCTTCTGCTTTTTTTTTCAAATCCCAGCAAAAAGTATCTTCATCTACTCAGAGCCTTAGCCCATAACTCAGGAGTCACCCTGATTCTTCCCTTTCCCTCGATCGCCACACCAACCTGTGGGCAGGTCTCCTAGACTCCTGAATGCTTCCCAAGTCTGTTTACCTGTCTCAACTTCTACTGCTACTCTTATAGTCTAGGCCACCAGTGTTTCCTGTTTTGAGTAACCCAGCAGCTTGCTTCCTGGTCCAAAGGCGGCTGTTTGCCCTTTCACTGATCTGTTACCCACAGGGCTACCCACGTAACCAGGAGTATTCATGTAGCCATCAGTAGCATGAGCAAGCCCTTCTCCAATGTAAACACAATTTTCTCTTTCTCATTTAAAATGTTTTTGTGACCTCTTCCTTCCCTTAATAATATAGTCAGTTCTTAGACCCTACCCCAGAATTACAAAAGTAGAATCTACCAGAAAATGTCATAAAAGTTCGTCTTATACCCAGGCATGGGGGCACATACCTAGACACCCAGCAGTCCAAGAGGTTAATACATAAGGACAGCAAACCTAAGTCCAGCCTAGATAACTTAGCAATTTAGTAAGACACTGTCTCAAAATAAAAAGGAGATGGCAGCTCAGTGCAAAAGTACTGGGTTCAATCCCCAGTGCCACCACTAACAATGAAAATAAACAAATAGCTCTCTGGGCTGTAAGCACCAGGAAAGAGGGGAATTGTTCCTATGTTTCCATACTTGTATTCATTACTTTTAGTCCCTAGTAAAATGCCTGTACATACTGACAAAGAAGGAAGAAGAAAGAAGGAAATAATATGTGAAATGACTATGATGTTTTCAGTGTAGTCAACCTATTGGACTTTATGGTACAGATTCTTAACAGTTCTATTAGTAAAATTCAGTACAAAAGAGATAATTAACCCATTTGTCTAGGTATCCTAGAAGTGTCATTGGCCTTGAATCTAATCAAGGCAATTATGATTAAAATGCGATTGAAAGCTGGGTGTGGTGGTTTATGCCTGTAATTCCAGCACTCTTAGAGGCTGAGGCAGGAAGATTCCAAATTCAGTCTCAGTCTGGACAATTTAGCAAATTAGCAAGACCCTGTTTCAAAACAAAATAAAAAGTCTAGGGATATAGATCATATCAAAGGCACTGGATTTAATCCCTAAAACTGGAGAGGCAGAGAGAGAGAGAGAATTCAAGTCTGTCATGAATTTTTAAATTTGAGTAACATATGCAGAGACCCCCTTTGAAAAACAAAAACTAGGGTTGGGGTGTAGTCCAGAAGTAGAGTGTTGCTTAGCAGACAGGAGACGGTGGGGTCAACCCCCAGAACCGCACATACATACATAAATACATAATTTCTAATGAACACTCAGATTGATCTTTTTTTTATTATATTTCTTGAATGCATGTAAAAGTATGTATAAATGCCTTGTACTTATAGAATTTATATTATAAATCAAAACAAACATAAAATACAAACAAAATTGCAAAACCGATAAAATTCAAGTCCAACATTAATTCAGTGTGATAGCTGAAACTAAGTTGCTGCTCAGTATGTGGCTATCACACTGTCTGCTACAGGGCAGGGTCAATATCTGTTAACCTCTGTGCTTCAGTTTTTCTGCAGCTCTCATTGATAAAGTGGCCATGTCCATGTGTAACAGCACAATCTTATACTCAATTGTTTTAGTTAAAACATACACAAAAATTTTCACAGAAAGTGTCCTACCCCAAAGAAAACCCCTGTGGATTTCACTTTAAGAAATACCCCTGTAACCAATAAATGGATTCACTGACTTACCACATGATGATTGTATTCATGTTCCCTTACTAGACAGAAAGCTGCCAGATAGTTTGGGTTAACTTCCATTTCCACAGCCTAAAAAGCTTGTCTTCAATCATTATTTTAAATGAATGAGTTGATCCTAGAATGGGAATATTTATGTCCAAAGTACAAGGATGTTGGAGGGCAAGGATCCTCTGTTTGGGAGTCTGACCCAGGCCTGGCAGGGCGCGTCCATCGAGTTCTCTAGCTTCCTGGCTCTCCCCAGAAAGACCGCTTGGTCCCAATTGCTGTGGTTCTATATGCAGACGACAGTGACTGCCCTGGTTTTCAGAGGGAGAGGATGTGCTGACCAGCTCAGCTTCCTGAGAGTTTCCACTCCCAAATTAATAAATTGGGAGCTTAGTCTGTAGGTAGGTCCCTTGAGAACTGAGATAATGCAGCTCTAACCCCAAGGCCTAACCACCTCTGGAAGGAAATAACTATGTGATTAGGAGGATTGAATAAGATAAGGTCAGTGAAGTGTCCAGGCTTTTTTGTGAGGTGACATAATGCTGTGGTTCTCACTGGGTGAAGAATGTAGCAATCAGATTCCTGTCCCCATGCTGAGTGTCTTTGGATTGGTGTGGGGATGGGGAGAGAGTTGGAGTATAGGACTGAATTTATGTCAGTATATGGCATAAATTTTAAGTAGTCTCCACTACATTTTAAAGCATTGGTTATAGAAAAGATAAAGTGATATATTTGGGGGGGTGGTTTGGGCAGAGGAGTAAAGCACAGGAGTACTGCACCAGTCCCTAATCCTTAACATGAAACTTCTACAGCTCCCACCTTGGCCTACACCACACTGGTCCTGGAGAGCACTCTTTAGATTTGGAAATAATTCTTCAAAGGTTCTAGAACAGATTTAAGGAAACAGGGAATTCAGTGAATCATAATGTTTGTGAGGCTTCCAAAAACAAGAAACATCAACCTCACATTATCAATAGCAATGCCATTCTTGCATTATCTGCCTCCTGAAACAATTTGGGAATGTGCACAAAGATGAAGAATAAAGAATTTCTCAAACTCAAATAAATCAAGATCTCTTTACAATGTTGGAAAAATTTTTTTCTGAACAGTATAACATGATAACATCGATAGCTTCCTAAAGTAGCTAACTTTTCATGGTTCATAGGAATGTTGTTGCTGCGCAGAACAGCAAATCTGAATACAGCCTCACACACACTCTGGCCAAGTCATTTTGAGCCCTTGTCATTGTTCTTCACAGAGCAGACTAGAAGTCATAGAGAACTAGCTTCATTCTGTCTAGAGCACAAGAACCCATCCACCTTGGCTCCCACCCTGCAACTCTTGGTGAATTCTCTTTGTGAGACAAACCAACCATTCATTCTTCTTTTTGTGTTTAACTGGCAGTCCATGATCTGAAATCATGTGACCTGAGAGCACATGACAAAAGCACACTGCAATGAGGGAAACTAATCCCACTTCCCTTGGGTTTAGTGTGGTTGAATCCTTCAGAATGTTATGTTCCCAGTCACATCCAAGTGTCACGCATGATCAGTTCTAGAAATTTGCCTTTTTCACTGAAGTGTGAAGCCAGCAATAGGTCACTTCAGTAAGATCTACATTTTGTTTACAATTTTACTGACCCAGGGAGCCAGCATATGATTATGGGAAACATATGTGAACAATAATTAAGATACAACATTATAAGGACTCCAAGAAAGGTCACTACAAAGAGGTCTGGGACATGAACAGACAAAGGCATGAGTGGTATGAACAGAGTTGGGAAATGGAATACGAAGACCATCCAATTAAAATCCTTTCTATGACATATGTTTTAGGAGGCAACATCTTAGCTAGATTTCACAGGATGAATAGAAGTTGACTAGGCAGAGAAGGCGGGGGATAAAGAACAGGGAAGTAGGGTAGGAGGAGGAAGTTGTTAAGAAAAGGCCACCTGAATGTAAAAGTTTTCACAGTTCTAAGGAAGAAATGACCTAGTCCAGTGATTTTGTGTGCAGACCAGAAAATGAGTGACTTCTCACCTTTTGAGGATCTGTGGTTCCAAAACTTCTTCTGAAAACTGATAAATAAAAGGAAAGAATCAAATATTTCTTCTGACTTTACTATACTAAGCATACCTCAGGCATGCCTATCAACAAATCGCAGTGATAGATCTTGCTTAGATCCCAATTTACACAAATCATGAAGAAAAATTATCTGTGTAATTTACCTCTAATATTTGATAATACTGGGAGTCTATTAAAAGTTTTGAAATTAAACTATATTTGTTTACATTCATTTGAAAAGTACCTAATTTTGTAGAAATGCATACCGAAGTGTTTGAAAGTGAATGGCTTGATATCCAGTATTTGCCTCTAATAATAAAGTGGAGGCAAGAAGGAAGAATTCAGATGATAAAACAGATGGCCATGAGCTGCTAAGTGCTGAAGCTGTAGATAGTACACTAAAAACCCATTTCCTATACTCTCATATATGTTAAAATTTTCTGTTATAAAATGTAACACAAACATATGAAAGATCTGCTCTGACCAGTCAGTTGGTCTGACAGGAGTGGTGTTTCAGTCTTATTTCCAGGGTTTACACCTCTAGAATCTAAAACTGCCAAATCATATAAAGAAGTTACATTTTTTGCCTTTTTTTCTGCTTAAAAAACAATGATGAAATGACAGGTGACATTGAGAATGTATACAGACTTCAATACATTCTGTTTTGGTATATGTTGGAGTGCTTTATGATTTACTTCTAAATCATTAAATCTTCACAACATGCATATGGGTATTACTATTATTTCCATTTTACAGATGAGAAAAATAAGAGGTAGATTAGTGATTTACTCAAGGCCTTACAGGCAGAAAATGAGTTATAAAGCATAGTGGCATGCGCCTATCATTCCAGCACCGTGGAGGGCAAGACAGTAGGATCACAAGTTTGAGCTTAACCCAGCCCGATTTAGGACCTTGTAAGAGCCTGTCTCAAAATAAAAAATAAAAAAGAGATTAGTATACAGCTCAGTATGAGGTCCCTGGGTTCAATCCCAAGTATCACAAAATAATAACAATAATAATAATAATAATCATAGAGAAACAAAAATGGCTCATAAATATTTCTTTCCAGAGGCTGTATACTTAAGAAATATACAATATACTTCTCCAAGATGGGATTATATGGAAGAAAAATCCATTGAATTTAATTATGTGTTATATCACTTATCTATTGCTTTATAACACACTACTCCCAAAATTCAGCCACTTAAAACAACCGTCTACAGGCTATTCACAAGGCTCAGCGGAGGGAAGGGTACTCCCCTGGCTTGGCTGCATGACAGCTTCTGTCTCCCTGGTAGAGCTGGAAATCCTGGGGAGGCTTGGGATCAGGGAGGAGAGAGACCCTGTGGACTGGGTTTGCTGCTTTTTCAAAGATGACATTTTAGCTCATCAAACTTTACATCAAGTTGATTTCAAAGGTACTTATTTCTGAGACCTTCACTTACCCCACCCATCCAGCTCTCTGCATTCAGTTCTGTCACCTGATTTTTTAACAGGTTTACTTCAACCTTCTCTTGCAGGCCTCTTGGCAGTGTAAACATAATTACATCTCACTTTTTTTTTAAATTAAACCCACATGCATTGCTATTTGTATTGTTAGTTGTTGAGGCCAATAGTATACCATGATCACACTTGCTTTCTTTTATTACTTTTTTCCTCAAGTTAAACTGTAACTCATTTTCAAATTACTTCAGTTTTTTTTTAGAAAATAGATTATCTTTGTCTATGGTCTATAATCACTTTATAATGTTTCTTACTATCTTTATTTATTTATCTTTATACAGTCAAATTTGTCAGAGGAATAAGCATTTCCTCTGTTTTCTTGTATTTTAGTTTTGGTTTTCCCTCTGGATTGGACTGGTCACTCTAGGTCTATTGCCCTGCTTTACACCCTGGATCTCTCTTGCCAGCATCTTGGAAATTTGTTTCTCTGCTGCATTTCCTGCTTCCTGGATCCCAGTTTACTCCCTCATTGCAAAAGGATGTGGATGTGTGTAGTGAGGAGCTAGGGTGGAGATACACCCCAGTAACACTCTCAGAAAGAGTGGACAAGAGATTTTTGTGTTTTAATCTGCAAGTTTTATAGTGTCTTTATTCTACTGTTACAGTGGATTGATAGTTTGGGTGCAGAATTCTAGGATTAAATGAATTTTCCTTTGGTAATCTGAAATCACTAGTCCGTTACTTCTGCCCCTGCTGTTACAAGGATCAGTCAGCCATGCCTTGATTCCTGATCACTGAATATGAGCCATTTGTTTCAGAACGTTTTCTTATCCTGGTTTATCGATATTGCATGATAATATGTACCAGTATAGTCTTTTTTTACATCCATTGTGCTGGGCACAAGGATAGGATTGTTCTAGTCTAAAATCGTGTATTCATCTTCTGATAATACTTCCCTTCTTTTTTTATTTTTGTCCTTTTTCCCTCTTCTGGAACTCTACTATTCAGATATTGGGTGCTTTCTAATGATCTTTAAATGTTCTCTTCTTTCCTCTTGTACCATTTTAGTACAGCTTGTAGTCATTTTCAAGGAGATTTTAAAACCATTTTTCAAACCGTATATTTTTATTTCTATTAATATATTTTTAATGTATGAATGGTTCTTATCTCTCATTATTTCTTTTTTTATGGCACACTCCTTCTATGGAAGCAAGAATTTCTTGAAGCTCTCTGACAATACACATTATAATTTGGGAGTGATTTTCTTCTGCTCCCTGATTGTCTCTATTTTCTGGGTTCGTTTTTTCTTGGTTTGTTTTCATTTTTGTCATTACAAATGTCTGGTATTCCTTGGCTCTTTGTTTCTCTTAAAGAGTCAAACAATAAACCGCTGACTGGAAGCTGTTGACGTAAGTTGTCACTGGTAAATGTCCTGAAGATGAGTCAGGAGATGGGCTGCAATTTTCATGGGGAGCCCTAGATTTCAATAACTACAAGAGTTTTCATCCCCTGCCCCAATTACCTTGAATCTTAAGCCTTTCTAGAACTCATTTGAGCCAAATTGGCTTGTTTCTCATCAGTACTAAGTTTGAATTTCCTTCTCTTTACTCAGAATTTCCATTTCTCCCATCTGCTTTCTTTATACTGGGGTATGAAAGATATTTTTCAGGGTTTTTTGTTGTTGTTGTTTTGGTTTGGTTTTTGGTACCAGGAATCAAACTCACAACCTCATACTTGCCAGGCAGATGCTGTGCTGCTGAGCTATATTCCAGGTCCAGATGATTTGTAGTTTAATTCTTTTCTTTTCTTTCTTTTTTTTTTTTACTCTTGTGGTTCAGGACTATTTTTTAAAGAAGAAGATATCTTTACTCTATGACCTAAGACTACTTAGAGAAATCTTTGTGGAAGAATATAAGATGGAAAGAGAAAGATTTGGGAGATATGGTAAGCAGAATTCCAAAGATGTCCTCCCAAGATTATTATCTTCTATTTATTCATAAAATCACTAATATACATAGTGCCATGAAGGAACTTTGCAAATGAAATTAAGCTTATGAGTAGAGACATTATCCCAGATTACTAAGTGGGCCCAATATAATAATCATCTATGCCCTTAAACGTAGAAGAGGAGAAAAAGCAGAGGGATACGGCAGAAGAGGAAGGAGCTGATGCAGAAGGAGAAGCCAGAGAGGTATGACGTATGCGACATGAGGAAGCAAGGGATACAAACAGCTTTTAGATGCTGAGAACACTGGTTGCCAGAAAAGCCAGCGAGTGCGCTGGGGATGTAGCTCAGTACAAAAGCCCTTGGTTCAACCCCCAGTACCCCACACACACACACACACACACACACAGACATGGAGTCATTCATTCCGTCTTTTAGTTAGGTATTCCATATTTTAGTTAGGAAGATGGACGTTATCACCAAAAAGAGACAGGGGTTGTTTCAGCATGTGGTAGAGATTATTTTATCAGTAGTCTTCAAAGAGCCACACTTGTTGGCATTCCTGCCCTGTGTAGCTCCCTCCACACTGATGTGAGGCTTGACCACGTGACTTGATTTGGCCAATGACACCCCAGCAAATGTAACACAGCACAGACTTGACTAACAATCACTTGTGCGCTGGGGCTTGGCTGTCCAGGTGCTGCTGACTCTGAGAGGAAGCCCGCTGCTGGGGGTATGGAATGAAGGGCAGGCTTGAGGGGTAGCTGGTTTATTGTACACCCTTTAGAGATAACTGTGTCTTCATTATTTGTGTGTAAACTTTGATAAACTAAAAAGTGATACTAAAAAATCCCATCGATTCTAGTCTGCCAAGCCTTACCTCTCATAGGCTTCCCAACTCCCTCAGATCTTTCACTTTTCCCATTATTATCACAAAAGGGTCATATTCCTTAGGAGACACCAGCAGTGTTGAAAAAGAAGACAGGAATTATCACATGCATATTAATTTCTCTTTTATCCAGTCTCAGAAGCGAAAAAAGCATTCTTGTTGTGGTTGAGTAGGTGGTGGTTCACTTCTCCATGTCTAATTTCATAAATATGTGCTTCAATTAGCTTTTGCAAATGAAAATAACTAAGCCTAATTCAATTTTCTATTTTAGAAGGACCATTAATCTGGAAAACAAATAAAAATAAATTAATTTTTAATGGCTAATATATGCTTTCTCAAAATGAGTCTTATAACAATAATATAACCTTAAATAGAAACTGTAAGCCCACAACCTCATTTTCTCTCTAACTGATCTAATTCTTTCATGCAGCAAATCTAAGGGTCAAAGTCACACAAAGACCGTTGAAGAGTTAGGGTTTTTTGGTTACCTATTGTGTTCTTGTTTTTAAGACCTAGGACAATCAAATCTTCCGTATGCAGTTTAACTGTAAAGATTGCTTTTTTTTTTTTAACTAGGTGCTTTTTTTATTTTAAAGAGAAAAAACAAGAAAAATGATATGAAATTTCAAAAGAAGATAATTGGAGAGTAACAATGATTGATACATTATGTATTATTTTCTAAGTAGTTGCTCAGATTACAAGCAGTAAAAATAGGTCAAACAATACAAGCACAAACCTTTCTTTTCAATGAACTAATAGAAACTAGTAGTATAATTATCTTAACTCTCTCATTTCCTTTTCCTTTTCTTCTTTTCTCCTTCCCCCATCTGTTTTTCATTCCTTTAAAACAGTTCATTTCCATTTCACAATATCTGTTGTACATTTTGGATCTTCTTTACTCTTTCAGCTTTTTACACTAGGGAGACAATACTATGTTTACACATGCAAGTCTGACTTACTACATTTATGAGTATGGTCTCAAATTGCCTCCATTTATGTATGAAAGTCTCAAGTTTATCTTTCTTTATGGCTGAGTAGTACTCCGTTGTGTAAAAATGCCACATCTTTTTCATCCATTCCCGGGCATTTGGGTTGGTTCCAAGATTTAGCTATTACAAATTGTGCTTATATAAACATGAGTGCACATATATTGCTGTAGTATGATGATTTTAATTCCTCTGGGAAAATACCCACAAGGGAAATAGGTGGGTTGAATGAGACCACTAATCCTAGTTTTTTAGGAATCTCCACACTGATTGCCACAATGCACCAGTCTGCACTCTCACCAACAGTGGAGATGAGTTCCTTTCTCCCCACAGCCCCTCAGCATTTGTTATTGGTTGTTTTTTTTATGATAGTTATTCTTTCTGGAGTGAGGTGGAATCTCAATGTTGTTTTAACTTGCATCTCTTGAATGACCAATGATGTTGAACATTTTTTATATATTTATTTGCAGTTTGCATTTCTTATCTGAGACGTGCATATTCATCTCAGATGCCCATTTTTGGACTGGGTCTTTGAATATGAGGGGTCTGATTTTTTCAATTCTTTATATGTTCTACATAAGTACTTTGTCTGAGGGACAATTGGCTGAGATTTTTTCCCACTCTGTATCTTGTCTTTTCACTCTGTTGGTGATTTCTTTTGATGTGCAAAATTTTTCAATAAGATGAGATCCCAGTTGTTGATTCTTTGAAGTGTTTCCCGTACAGTCTGGGTTTTGTTCATGAACTATCTGACTACATCTATGTCTTTAAGATTTCTACCTATTTTCTCTTCCAGTAGATTTAGTGTTTCTGTTTTAGTATTTAGATCTTTGGTGCATTTTGACTTTAGTTTAGTGCATGGTGATAAACATGGGTGTGTTTTAGTTTCTGGCATGTAGGGAGCCATTTTTCCAGCACCATTTATTAAAGAAGCTACCTTTTTTTCTCACTAGGTACTATTAACAGGAAACAGTTTGATAACAATTTCAGAAATTAAAGTACAATCAAACCTCATTTAATAAGAATGTTCAGGAGACAAGTTATTCTGGTTAACTAGAAATTAACCCAACACCCTTAGTTCAAACCTTTCCATAGAAAAATCTTTCTAAATTGTGTTAGCTTCTTCTACCCTTTAGGAAATATAAGATGGTGAATGTAATTGCATCTCTGATGGTCCAAGTTCTTGCAGTGCCCCTGGAAAGATCATTATGAACATTTATACTTGTACTATATGGTGAGTGTTAGGATCTTGGGTTGATAGGTAATCAGCTCAAAATATAATCTGCATATGTGTGTTTCATTTATGTTTATGTACCTTTGTGTTTTTGTGTACTTCTCTTTGCAAGTCAGAAATAAAAATAATCCTACTACTCAAGGACTCCAGTTGCTTTAAATCATACTTTTTCTATATTCATAATTAGATATCTCAAGATCAATTTCTGTAATCATAATTAGATTGTTCAGGATCAATTTAAAAATGATATGGATGTTTTATTATCCAGTTTCCAGCTGCTGGAACAAAATATTTGTCACCAGCAGGTTAAAGGATGATAAATTTATTTTGACTCACCATTTCAGATTTCCTCCATGGTTGGCTGGCTCCAGTGGTAGAGGAACATAACAGAGGAAAGGTATTTACCTCACGGCAGCTGGAAACAGAGAGAGGAGAGATACACTCTCCAAAGGCACAACCCCCAGGAATCCATCTCCCCCACCTAGACCTTACCTCCTCACAACACATTCAGCTATGATCTCATCAATAGATTAATTCCCTGATAAGTATAATGATCTCACGATCTTGTCACCTTGTGAAAGCCCCACTTCCGAATACATGAGACTGTTGGAGGACATTTTAGATCTGAGCCATCATAGATGTAGTGGCCATATATAAATTTGATTAGGCAGTTTTTCTTTAGGGATGTTCAGCTTCCCTTTCACTTACCTTATAAAAACAGAATAGAACAAGGTTACAGACAATATAACAACATAGTTATTTCAGTTCTATACATTCTATTCTTGTCTATTTGCATATATATTTTCCAAAATGCATGTTCATAATGAAATATAACTTTATATCTTGCCCCAGTTAGTAAAATATATGAAATATTTTCAATGTTACCACATATCCAAATGTTCATATGCATTCATTCATTCAGTTATCAATAGACTACCTAAGATGTACCACACACTGTTCTACATGTTGAATATACAGCAGATAACAAAGGACAAAAATTTTATTCTCCTGGAGCCAACTTTTTGTAGATTATTACTTTAAATGGGTACATTGTCTTCTTAGGCTTTTTCATACTAGTTAGTATCACCGTTTGACCTCAGGACTCCAAGACCTTGCATTGCCTTTATAATGATCTCTACAGAAAATAGCTCTTTTACTCAAAGACAGATACTGTAAACTCACTCACTGGATATTTAAAGTATAATAGTTGCTAATACAACACCTGTAGAGCACTTATTCCTGTGCCAAACATTATTGTCTGCATTCATTTATGCTTTCAGATTATGTAACAACACCACGAAAAAAGTACTACTAATAACACCACTTTGCAGAGAGGAAATTGAGGCACAGCTGGACAAAGATATGAAACAATATAGGATATTTAGAGAATATGGAAATAATTATTCTAATAGTAACTTTTATTGAGCATTAAAAAAGTACTACTAATAACACCACTTTGCAGAGAGGAAATTGAGGCACAGCTGGACAAAGATATGAAACAATATAGGATATTTAGAGAATATGGAAATAATTATTCTAATAGTAACTTTTATTGAGCATTCATTATGTGCAAAGCACTGGTTTCAGTTTAATTCATTTTATCTTCACAATTTTGTTTCATGAATGAGGTCATTGAGGCACAAATAAATAACTTGTCAAAAGTCACAGAGATCATAAATAGAATCTGAACATCTGGCATTCTGAGAGGACATACTCTTAATCACCAGCAGATATTTTACCATCTTATTCTTCCAGAAATTGTTTGCTATAAACATAGAAATGAAGAACTATTGCATCTCTGCTGTGACTTCTGAAGCAAGACATTATATTCTTTCACCAGTGACAGTACCATTTGATGTTTTAACCCCAAGGACAATTTGACCAGGTCACTGGAACACATCAGACATGTAAGAAATAACAAACTATGACTAATGTTACTAAAATATATTATAATCTCACAAATCTGACTGAGGAATGATATCTTCTTTGTAATATGGAATACTAAAAATTGACATAGAAAATTTGACTCATGGAAGCTACTGATATTTTCTTAGCAACATTTAGATCTGCCCAATTTGACCTAGATAACATTGGAGTTAATAAAAATGAGGGCAACAGCAAAAACAAAACCCAAGGTGGCAAAAGTATGATCAGTAATGTTTGATACTGACAGAACTTGAATGGTAAATTTAACCTTCACTGGAAATCTTACACAAAGGAAAACTGAACCCAATAAAAATAATTCTGGTAAAATAAAAATGGAAGTATAGTTAATTTTACTGCACTGTATAGAAAATTGATCAAAGGTTTAAAAGGAATTTAATGAAGAATTTCAGTTATGATACTGACCTGGAAAGTGTTTAGCAATTTTTTAAAGATGAAAATATATTAATGTGAATATTATGCTGACACAAAGCATTTCCAGTATCAAATGGTAGAACCCAACCATTCTACATAAAATATAGCAGAGACGCAAATGAGCTTGTTTCATCTATTGAAAATCCACTCCTCATTTTTTTTCAGGTATCCACTGCCAAAACCCCATGTAACACATCAATTTTAGTAAATTTAATTCATATAAATATTTGGTAGAATTTAACTTGAACCTGAAACTAAATTTGGCAGTTAGATTTAGAAGCAACACACAAAATTTGATCATCTTATTAATCACCTACTACTTACTCCTACTTTGAATTCAGTGGACTTAAAATCAAGTTGGGGAACATAGACACAGGAAGGCGTAATTGAGAAAGCAAGTGGGTAGAGCACAGGTGACAAGAGGCTGCAGGGGTGGTGAAAGCAGGTTTTGTAACTGGGGCTCAGCACAAAGCCTGATGCTGAGGATTTGGTAAACAAGTGTCTGTTGAAGGCATCAATGCTCGGAAACACTTGGTTTTGAAAGTTAAATGAAATTTCTGTAATAGAGAAGGAGGAGGACATTAAACAAGAAAAAGAAACAAGATCTGAACCAAATGCTTCCTCCTTTATGTTCTTGTAGCACTTGTCTTTTATAGCAGTTTGCCCCTTGTAAGATAAATGTGTAAGAAAAGAGTTGTCTCCTATTGGAACCACTCTGAGGCTAGGGACTATGTCTTACTTATCTTTGGAACTCCAGAGCATTTATCCTAATATCATATCACAATGGATATTCAATAAATATTTGAGAAGTTAATGGAAGATTGAATGAGAAAATAAAGAACAAAGCTCAAAGGGTGCTCGGGGGTTAGTGAGTCAACTAGTTTCAGAACTAGTTTCAACTAGTTTCCTAATCTGTAAGTTATTGCCTTTCATTTTACATGTACTTTATTCCAAAGATAAAGACAGAATTTCCTCAGGGTATTTACTAAGTGTTGAACTGATAACAAAAGTAGCAACAAGCTTTATGGACTGAAATAAGTGTTTTGCATGTGTTAACTTGTTTAACTCTCATCATTCTAAGAATTAGGTAATATTAACAGCATTTGTGTTAACTCTATCTCTGAAAGGCTATTCAGAATCACGTAACTAGCAAATAGTCTTGTCAAGACTGAAACCCTGATGTATTTACCTCAGTTTAGAATGCAAGAGGCTATACAATTGGTAACAAGCCATGCCACACGGTCACTCAGCAAGGACCACAGGAAGCACGGACAGGACAACTTCCTACACTCGGGTCCCTGAAATATGAAAATACAGATTGTAATTGTGGACTCAAGCAGAGATTTAATGATTTTTTAAAAAGCTACGTCTCCCTCTCATTGTGTGCTTTAAGCAGTGTTTCTCCTGTAGGATGAATCAGGGTGGAGGGAATGGAAGGAACGCAGGGCCAGGGAGAAGTGTTCTGTCTGCCCTATAAGATCAAGTCTGACTTCATGTCTGTCCTCAATTAATTATTCTTCATCAGTGACTCAAGTGTCAGGTTTTACTCAATGAATTGATAAGGAAATTTTCTGTTCCTTAGGTGACTTTATTTAAGTTACCTGGATGTTTGTATTTATTATTTGACAAATGTTAACATCTTTTTGAGTGTTTCAAAAATTCTTTAGAAAGATGGTGCCTTGGGAACTAATTTTAACTCAGCAGTGACAATACAGCATCCAAGGGCTCTTCCAATGATTTTTATTTGACTCTCTACATAAATTACTTTAAAATTCAGCCTTTATTTTCCAGTTGCCTCAAATAATATTTTCTATAGATAAAATACTATCTTTCTTTCATCAAGAGATTCCTCCCAAATATTTTATATTCAAATGGCACCTCATACGTGATGAACAGGAGCTTACTGGACTCACGGAAGACTTGAAATCCAGTGTCGGTCTATTGCTAAAGTACTAAAATAATAAATTGTGCTTGCAGATAACTAAAAAAGTGCAGCTGAGGCATCTCACAACCACCAGATCCAAATCATATGATTGAATGGATTCTTCAATTCTGGGAAAATGTTTCTAATAAACAGTAGGGAAGGAGATGAAAGAAACTGGCTTACACAGCTCAGAGCCATAGAAGGATCGTGGCTGTTATCTTCCTGGGCGATCATTGACATCCCATCAAGGCTGAATTATTGGCCTAGCTGAATAAGTCAGGGAGAATGAATCTAAAACAAAATGTCACTTCAGGAGCACAAAGGAAGGGGTGGATGCAATTGGTCAATCTTAGGTGAGAAGATACAAGTTTGATTTATTGAGAATTGAGAGTGATTGATTTTTGTCTTGTCTTTCAGTGATCAATGTATATTCTAGGGAAAAAACTAACCTGCTTTAGGTGCTTTTCAGCCAAACCATTCAGCAGGACTCTCCTTTCATTTAATTTTACCTTCTCATTTCATCTAATAGAAAACTAACACTCTAATTATCTGGAACATTTGGGGTTTGTGCTTCCTATCAATCTCTAATGTATTGAGAAAAAATGCTTTCCATCTTAAAAAATTAAATAACAGAGTTACAGGCACTCTTTGCTCACCCTTGAACTGATTGGCTCTTCCGTTGTGACTCCTGAGTACTTGATATTGGGCTGTTGAATCTATATGCAGGTTCTGTGCTCTAGACCACTATTTTGTATGTTCTGGACCCCCAGCATCATCCTATCTCAGGAGCTTGTTGGAAATGCAAAAATTTCAGGCCTACTGAATCAGAACCTGCTTTTTAGCATGATTCCTGGGCAGACCACATGCATGATAATGTTTGAAGTACTGCACTATGTTTGTAGCACTTCAGATCTGCAAACTGAAGGAGTGGAGGAAATGTTGCAGAATGTTTGAGAAAACATCTAAACTGATTGGTTTGAAGATTTAGTGGAGGAAAAAGGGAGGGCAGAAACCTAGTATGAAAAATGAGAAGAAATGTTTCTCAGAAACCAAAAAGGAACATTCAATAAGAAAGGGTTGGAAACCAAATTCAGGTATTGTAGATGGCTTGGGGAAGTTGTGTTTGTGGAACCTACTAGATTGACCTAAGGAAGGTTCTTGGTGCAGAGGAGGGAGCCAGCTTGTGGGAAACCATGACCAAGGAGTGGTGACTACAGTGGTTGACTGACTCAAGAAATCTGACAGCTTTGACAATGAAAAGAGGTCAGAGACTGATTTTAGGCGCTGGAGCAGCTGGTCCTATATTACATGGTAAATCTGTGCTTAAGAAACTGCCAAAACGTGTTTTTTTTAAACTTGCTACATTATCAAAAGCGATGTTTTAGAGCTCCAGTTGCTCTACTTTGTTAGTCTTAAATTTTGACAACTGTGATAGCTGTATAGTCTTATCTGATTGCGGTTTTAATCTGCATTGTCTAATTAGTAATCTTTTTCATGCTTATTTTCCATCCCTATGTCTTTTTTAAGTGTCTATTTAAATCTCTTGTCTATTTTTAATATTTTCTTAGTATTACAAAGTGGGAATTCTTTATGTATACTGGATATCAGTCCTTTATCAGACATATTTATTACAGATATTTTCTTACAATATATGTTTTACCTTTTCACTCTCTTAACCATGTCTTAACAGAGCAGAATATTTTCCCTTCAGCATTTATCTATTTTTTAATGACTTATGGTTTATATGTCCTATTTCATAAATCTTTGCCTGCTTCCAGATTAAGAAGATTTCCTCTTATAAGACTGTCTTTTTAAATTTAAACTTGTTGCTCCTTCACTTTATTTTATTGTAGTGCTCTAATTTACCTTCTTATAGTCAGTGTCTTTTTCTGACTTTCTCTTTTCCAAGAGACTTTCTCTTTTCCAAGTTTCTTCTCCCTTTGGCTATAAGACATTGTGAGTAGATTAAAGAAAATTAGAAAAATAAGAATGTGAAGGACTAATAACAATAGCACCAGTTTTGAGTGTAGAACCACCATAAGCTAGACAGATGGTAGTAGAAGAAGATGGTTAAAAGAACAAGCCGCGTGTCAGGCTGCCTGTCCTGGAATCCCATTCCTACCACCTTTTAGTTACATGGTCTTGCATGGGTATATTATTCAGTAATGAACTCACAACATCCAATAGCATTTTGTACTAGGATTATTTTTTTTTTTTTGGTAGCAAGGGACACAGCTGAAAGTATCAGAGAAAAGAGATGTGTCTTTAGCATTCAAAATGATCAGAACCAGTGTTCAGAATCTCCTTCATGTGAGGCCACACAAGACATGCCTGAAAAATATAGGGCTGTATATGGAATGGCTCTTCCCAGTGAAGACTTTTTGAGTTTTAGGGTCTCAGCCTCTTCCAAGGGTATTACAACCCTTGGCACATTCTGCTCTACAATCTGCCATCACAACCAAAACTCCAGACCAGCAATGGAACCAGTATTGACAAAGTACAAAGCAATCAGATTAGACACTGTATATGATCCACTGCTCCAGGAGTACCTAACAAAATCATTGATTGCTAACACAAAGAACTCTGTTAGGATCACATTCCCAGGGACTGACCAAGGGCCAATTATGGTTCCCTTGGAGATATAAGAAGTAAGCAACCAGACCTCCAGTGTTCCTGCTTTTTTTCCACAAACAACCTCTATAAAGGCTCACTTTTCTTCCTCTGTAAAATAGAGGAATAAATACACTTACTTCATAAGTTTGTTGTGAAGATTAAGTGAGATTTACATATATATATCAGCTCCATTTTTGGCGCATAGTTTTGCTCAGTAGCCATTAGTCATTCTTAATATTAAACATTTTTCTCCTCTGTGATAAAAGAATAATAGAAGCTGTTTCACTGGGTGGTTGCAAGAACAAAATGGGAAGGTAATACACAGAGAGTTCAGTGTAGGGCTTGGTCCTCAGCACACCCACTAATTTTACTGTCTCCTATAACTTCATTGTCCAGAAGAACCCTTCTTAACATTTTGCCATATATTTTCTATTCACTATACTTACAACTAATTTACATGTTCTTAAATAAAGATGTGAAAAATCAAAAATTCAAAACAGACATATAGGAGTGTGTGTCCACAGTCCTAAATGGATGGTGGCTGCAGGATCTATGGTAACCACATATCTGAAGTACTCAGGAGGCTGCAGAACATGCTCAGTGACACAGCTGTCACAGGCAGGAGGAGCTGGGCCATCACTCAAGCCTCCTCCTCGTCCCTGGGGCCGTGTGTAAGGCTGGGTGGTTCTAAGATTAGGATCGGTGAACAGATGGCCCCTTTCCATCAGCAAGTATTTCTTCTGTGTAGCAAACATAATTTCAGGTACACTAGAGCAAGATCCATGGAATCCTTGTCTCTAACTTACCCAGAATGGGTTCAAATTTGTGCTCCTCCTGCTGGGACCACAGCCCTGCAGCAGAGCCTGGAAAACTACAGTAGCTCAGGCAGCCTCTGGATTCCTCTTGACCCTGGAGTCCA
The DNA here is from genome assembly GCA_004027455.1 of Hydrochoerus hydrochaeris. Lineage (NCBI taxonomy): Eukaryota > Metazoa > Chordata > Mammalia > Rodentia > Hydrochaeridae > Hydrochoerus > Hydrochoerus hydrochaeris. The sequence continues at coordinate 116,316 of PVLA01005212.1, read as the reverse complement.
GCGGGGGACTGTCAGTCAAAGTGCTTACTAGGGCATGATCCATGCAAACTGCTCAGTTCAGTCCTTCCTGGATGACCACAATTCCAGCGAGGGTGCCTCAGACTGGCTCCTTGGGATCATGCTCTACTCCCAGGGAAGGTGGAAAGCACCATAGTGATAGGAGCTCCCCACCATCTGCGGCTCAGCGGATGCAGACGGTGCCCTTTTGTCTGTTTGCTCCATGAACAGTTTTTCCAGGGCCACATTTCTCCATAAGCCCAATCATTCAGCATTTTTCATCATAGTGTGAAAAGTTAGAATAAAATAACTCACTTTTCCCCCTAATCATTAAAACATGCTTCTTGCTATTCCCTTATTTCATGTGAGACCTTGCATTTTAAATGTCTTTTAATTATAGTGTTTTTGGAACTTACCAATTACATAATGCTAGAGATGAGCGAATAGCTCTGGTCTTTTACTTCATAATTTTTCTGTTACATAGGTGAAGTTATGCTGTATTCAACAGTGGGGAAAAAAAGGCTCTTCCGATTATTCTGAGTGCCAGGCATGATAATAATGGTTTGTATGTAGTCGTTGCTGTAGATCATGTGTTGTTTTTTTCTGAAATTTTTATGTGATTTTATTTAGTGAAACAGGGATTCCTTAGGTATGTGTAGCAACCTCTTGTTTAGAGATCCTCAACTCTTTTGAGCACATGTCTTAGAAATACATTGCATACTGTCATCCAGTGCATGTGAGCACACACACACACACACACACACACACAACACAGCACTGAAACAGAAGTTTCATGAAAAACACCCTTACTACATGCTTTCCACTCCGATACATTTTTTTGTGTTCTATTTTTTTAAAATATTAGTCAAAATATCATGAGAGATGGATTACTTTTTTACTCCTAATTTTCTTGTATTCCCAGATTTGGACAAATAAGTGTGTTTTTCTTCATACACTCCATCTGCCTTGTTTGGTTTTCCCTAAAAGCAAAGCAACCTCTGGAGCAGAGGTTGGGATGCAGGATACTTACTTGGGATGACATTCCAGGAAACAGAAATGTACATGTGAAAATAATTAAGAAATGAGAACAGGGAAAAGTTTGGAAAGAAGAAAATGCTAAAATAAGGTGTGTTCTTGACAAGTAGCTGCTCTTGGGGAACTGAGGCTCAATCCCCCCTCGGGAACTCTGGGGAGACTGAGTGGAATGTGTTGGGAATGGCTGCTCCCAAGGAGGCTGGGACAGTTATGTATTTATTTTCATCTTCTACCAGTTGAAGTATCCAACCATTCCACCACCTGGCCATAGGCAACTATAGAGATGAAAGATGGACACTTGAATGGGAGGCTGTCTTCATCATGCACGCAAATGTCCACATAGTGACCCCCTGAAACATGAGTGAGCCAAGAGCAGAGTGATACAGAATACTAAAAAGCAATTGCTCCCTCCTCAGAGAAGGAAGGGGTAAACTTCAAGATTCTCAGTAACTTCCTTTTTCCTCAGCAGCCAATCTCAAGAGCTCACTTCCATGACAGAGAAAAGGAAACTGAAGAATTGATTTTTACAGGATTGGCTCTTGTCACATTAACCTGGTTTAGAAAAACCTCCTGTATTGGCCAGTAAGGCTACTTTCATGTGGTAGACTCATGCAAAAATTGAATTGAAAACTAGAAACGTGTTCTAGATCGTGAAGGATCCTCCATTCCAACCACTTCAATGAGTGGGAAGGATTTAAGGATATGAATTAGTTTCAAAATGTTCTGCTTCTTGATTTAATCATGGTTTCTAAGTGTTCATGATAAAGGATGGATATGCAATAATTTAATCATTTTCTTAATGTTTATTTAGTCTATTTCCATTTTCAGTATTTATATCATAAATAATGCTACTGGAAATATCATATTATTTTACCAAGATAAATGCCACAAAGGGGTGGTAGTAAGTTAAAGGGTTTGGAAACTATACAAGTGTTTAATCTATGTTGGTTTGTTCCTTTCTAAAAAGTATATTTATGCTCACTCAAGTCATGCATATATTGAGCAATCTTTGTGTGTGCACATGTGTTTGTGTGTTGTCAGAATTTTCAAAGTTATAGATTTAATACAGGACACATACTTTATAGGATTATTTTATAATATTCACTCAAAAAGTTAAATGCATAGATGTACAAGAGACCTGTCCACAAATTGGAGACCCAAAGAATCCAGCTGAGGGCCTGGATCCCATGGCAATGTCCTGCATGAGTCCAGCTGAAGGCCTAGGGCCCATGGCAATGTCCTCCACAACTCCAACTGGAGACCTAGAGCCCACAACAATGTCTCATGCAAGTCTGTATCAAGGATCTGTACTGGGAAGGCCCAAAGGTCAGTGGTGGAAGCTAGAAAGTCTGTGTCAGTGAGATGAAGGATCTGTGCCAGCAGATCTAGACTGGAACCAGGGAGCAAAGTTCAAGATAAGGGCCAGAGCTTCCCCCAAAAGTGAGGTCCAAAGCCCCTCCAAACATGAGAACAGCTGAGTTTATATTAGGAAAACTAGCTTGACAAGCTTTGCCAGCAACAGTGTGCCATCTTCCCTTTCAGTTCTCTTTTTGTGCTGTTGGCAAAAATTTTTAGTTGGACATTCCACACCCAGCACCATGCTGATTCAGTTCAGCTGAGTGTTACAAGCTGACCATTAGTTAAACTACCACAGTCCACCCCTGGTGAACTTGATAACCAGGCACATTTTGTTAAACCATAGTATCTAGTGGCAGATTTTTGAAAAGTTAACATGTCTTAATCTATTCAGATTTGTATTAATATAACTATTACATATATACAATTATTATTGCACTCATTTCTGCAACAAAGAAAATATTCAAAGGGTTCCAAAATTCAAGGTTAAAAACCACAATACTTTGATTATATAATCTGATTATAAACATGTATCTAAAAACTGCATTGAAATCACATTTAAGAGTCATTATAATCACAATTCTTGCTTTCCATTAACTTTTAACAACAGAGTATGGCAACGCTAAGAAACGCCCCAAAGTATCACCTAGATTTCAAATGTACTCTTTCCTTCTGGTAAAAGACCGCAGGTCATTTTTTTCCTTTGTCTTGTTCCTTCTCATCAACCATGTTCTCTGTTTCATCCTTACAATCCCACTATTCCACTGCAGCCTCCTCTTTGGCCAAATGCTTCAACCCCTCTGCTGGTTTTCCACTCTTAATTTCCAAAGCCCCCAATAGTAACCATACCATCATCCCAACTCTATACTGTATTGAAATTTCTCTACAAGATTAAATAATCCACTACCCTTAATCTGAGTCTCAGGCAAAGTCTCTTGACATGAGAAAAATGCAGACAAACTTGTTGCCAAGCCAAAGCACACATCATCTGGAGTCCAACAGCCAATACAATCCTTCGCAGAAACCTCATGAGCCTAGTCTTCGCTGGCTTTCCGGTCTTCCGACCAGAACCTCCCATACACTACAGTCTAAGGTGTCCCAGCTCTGCTTTTTCAGCTGGCCTCTCAGAATCATTCCAAACTCTTCTCACAAGCCAAAGGTTTCTGAACCACATAGTCAGGTATATTCACAGCAAGACCCCACTTCTTTGGTACCAGATTCTGTCCTAATTACTTTTCTCATTGCTAAGACAAAATATCTGACACCCAAAGTTAAACAGGGAAAGGTTTATTTAGTTCACAGTTTGTAAGGATTTCAGACCATAATTGATTGGCTCCAAGACAGTGTGACACATGGCAGAGAGGCAAATGTTCATGGCAGTAGAGGACAGTAAAAATGAGAGAGGAGAGAGAGAGAAAGAGAGAAAGAAAGAGAGGAACAACAATCCTTTTTCTATCCTGAGGCCATACTATTTAGATTTGGCTACTTCCAAAAAAGCTCCATCTAAAATTGCATGAGGTTTTAGGGGAACATCTAGACACAAACCATAACAGTGTACATTTGTATTACTAAGGACTGAAGCCAAGGTCATTTCACTGAGCTACATCCTTGGGCCTTTAAAAAATTTTTGCAACAGGATCTCTCTAAATTGCTTGGGCTGGGCTCAAATTTGTGTTCTTCCTACTGGGATTCCAGCTTTGCACCATCATGCCCAGTTTATATGGGACCATTTTTAAAAACTTTTTAAAAATTCTTGATGTTAAAAATTTAGAAGACATAAAAAGTATGTCATCATGGTAATAAACTGTGCATAATCCACAATACTAAAAGTCATACTAAAATTCACTATTAATACTTTAATGTTTTATATTCTTATTCATATATATTATAAGTTAAGAGCAAGACAATACTATATATTCTGATATTCTCATTAAATATTATATTCTATTTTTCTGAAAGACAAATTTTCAACTGTGAAACAGAAATGTTTCAACTGTGTCAGTTAGGAATTGTGTGCTTATTATTAACAGAATTTTCCTAACATAAGTGTATAATGGGTTTTTCTCATGTAATGAGGCATCTAGAAAGAAGTAGTTGTTAGCTTTGCTATAGTGGTTCGATGATGTCAGAATTGCAATCACTGAAGTTCTCCTAGCTTTTCTCTCATGGTTCCCCAAATGGCTGTTGGGGCTTCAGCCATCGTATCAGTGATCAAGACGTAGGTCCAGGCAGCAATCCAGGCATTGGGAAGTCCCATTCAAGGACTTCTGCTTTTATCTCACTCAGCTTCTCTTCTCAGAGATGTGATAAAATGCAGTATTATCAAGTAAGCACATTTATGACCCAAATAAAATAGGACCTTGTTGATAACAAAAAAGAAGAGAATGGAAGTAGGGTAACCAGCAGTCTCTGCCACACCATCATATGGATGTAATGTATTTATTTAACCAAACCCCTAAAGACAGTAGTTCATTTTTTTCTAATTTTCACCATTATAGCAATTAACATGGCAAGCATCGCTACATACATACACATCTCATGCCTCATTATTTGCTTACAATAAATTCCCAGATGAAATTGATAAATTGACTTGAAGAACACAAAATTGCTTTCCAGAAAAGTTTGAACAATTTATATTCTCACTAGCAAAATATAAAACTGCTGGGCAGTCTTTCCGAAAATCATTCATTAAATAATTGCTTTCTGTTTGACTCCAGGTGGACTCTTGAGACACTTTTTTGAATACAGTATCATTCACAAATACCAGAAAATGTAATCAATCCTTAAATTGAATATGTCAAAACTGGCCATTGCTGAGCACTACTCCTTTTATTTAATTAATTATATATCAGAGAAAAACGTCCTTGGAGAATGAACCTGCAAGGTGGCTGGTGCATTTTAAAACTTGTATGTTCTTCCGTTCTCACATTTGAAGCCCCTGAGATGGTGTTGATACCAATAATGACAGGGGGCCAAGGGAGAAAAGAAACAAGGGAAAATCCATCCAAGAATACATTAATTTAGATCTTTAACATGTAATATTGGAAGTGATGATGGAAGAATCTTAGCGTAACTCTAGGTATTCTCAAAGCAATGCAGCGTTAGCAAAGTTTTGAAGCCCTGTCTATTGAGTTGCATGCCAGGGGGCCTAATGTTAGCAGAGACTGTGCCTGACGCGATCACTCACTGTGTTGGATTCCTCCACAATTCTAAGCAACAGCTAAAATCTGAAATATTTAGAGGGCTATTCACTTACTATGCCCTCAAAAACTTATACTTCCAATAAATTTCTGGCAAACAAAACTGAGATTATAAATGCATTGGAGAACTGGAAAAGAACTAATTGTAGCTCCCTGTTCAGTTAGAGGGGTAGCCTTCCAAACTGCTTGCCAGAAATCCTTTAGTAAGGAAGATTAATTTTAAAGCCAGAAAATTAATAATTCATGTTTTGTGAATATGGTTTTAAACATCAGATTTCTTTTTTTAAAAAAGGCTAGGCTTTAAGTTCTGTCAAATTCCAATGGGCTTTAGCCTTCCTTGCCTAAGCAAAGATGAAAGCCATTGGAAAAAATTATAATTGTATGTACACTTTTAGAATAATATGCAGTCAGTGAGTCACATAACACTGTATACAGTCAGTTAGATCCCCAGGTCACCACACATGGCTATTTCATATATAAGACAGCTCAACTCCCTGGAGCTGACTTTATAAACCAAGTCTGGAGCCCAGAAAGCAGGGGCTACTGCTCCCCAGAAAGAGAAAACTAACAGCATAGAGCTGCTTCCCACAAGTGGTCCCAGTGCTGGAAATTATATTTTCACATACTAGGAGGTCAATAAACACTTGTTTTCTTTTATTAAGTATGAGGCAATGAAAATACAGTTTGTAGGATTATATAGGACTTTTTTTTTTTGTATTGGAGGTCAAACTCATGACCTCGTGCTTGCCAGGCAGGTGCTGTGCCACTGAGCTACATCCTCAGACCTGTTTTTTGGATTTTATGAATTTCTTTCAGGGTATATCTGAAGCCTTGGTAGTAAAGTAAAGTAAATGTGTTTTCTTGTAGTTGCAAACAAGGTACATGTTTGGAACATTCCAGATGTTTGTTCCTAGGATATTTTTTGCGGATTTCTTTGAAGTACAGAATGGTACTCACATTGTATTATAGTATATTGAGCATGTTTATTAAATGTATTTAAACTTTTGATTGTAGTATATTGAGCATCTTTATTAAATATAAACTATTTTATATTAGAGGTGCAATCTTTAAATTCAACTGTTGTTTCTAAGAATACATTAAGTGGTAAACAGATTGAGAAAAAATTGGTTCTTTAAAATCATCAATGGATGGCAATAATATATGAATTTTACAGTTTTTCATTTTCACTAGTATCTTCCTTACATAAATAACAATTCAAAATTCAGTTCAGTGGTTTCTACATTTGTGATTTTTCTATTTATTTAAGCATTTACTTTTGCTCCATCAACAATAAAGAAAATCATATGAAAATGCTATAGATTCTCTTATTAAACTGAAAACATTGTGTTATAGTCAGGGGTTGTGAGGAGAACAATTAAAATCAGGACATGGAATTTACAATATTATTTATGATGGTCACCCAGGGTCAACACAAGAATCTGCAGGGAATCTATCCACAACACTAATGTCATAGAATATTCAACCAACGGCCTGGATTCCACAGCAATGTCCCACATGAGTCCAGATGAAGACCCAGAGCTCATGACAATGCCTCCCACTAGTCCAACTGGAGGTCTAGAGCCCACAAGAAGGACTCACGCCAGTTTCCTTTACGAATCTGTGCTGGGAAGGCCCAAAGGTCAGCATTGGAAGCTAGAAAGCCTGTGCCAGCAGGGAGAAGGAGCTGTGCTGGTAGGTTGAGGGTTCCATGCTGGAGCCCAGAATTCATGCTCAAAATTAGAACCAGGGCTGTGCTGAAAAGTACCACAGCCACCCTCAGTGAGCTCCTCCAACGATAAGCACAGTTGAGTACATGCCAGGAAGCCAGTGTGACAAGTTCATCCTGGAGATTAAGTGGCATACGTCTTCCTCTCCAGAGCCAGGAAGCGATGCTTGATGTAAGGACCAGAGCTTCTCCAGGAGAATCTAACGGCCCAAACAGCAACACATAGGAGAACCCACAATGCCTGGACACCCTCAATACCTCCTTTCTCCTTCTCCACGTCTCTGTTTATGCTGGCAGCTTTCCTCAGGTGGAACATCTATGCTCAGCACCACGGTGATTCAATTCCGCTGGCGTTAAGTTGACCACCAGTTTTTAATCTATAACACACTGTATGTAGTTTAAATATTTTTGACCACTCAGTCATAATATACTTACATTCAATTAAAATATGAGCACAGGTATCACTGGAGTATTTTGCAAATTCTTCTATCATTTGTCACTGCTCATTGTCACTTTGATTTTTATTAGTTACTCCCACTTACTATTGTATACTATGTACCAAACACTATGCACTTGTTTTCTTTCTTACAGTACTAGTGCTATAACCCAGCGCTTTACATCCACTAGGCACCTGAGCCATATCTCCAGCCCTGTAGTTGTTTTTATATAACATCTCACATACTGCTTACAATAAATGAGTTGTGTGTTATTATCTCCCCTTGTGACGCTGAGACACAAACAAAAAAGCCTCATCTTAGACTACACAGGTAAGTGTTGAACTGACAAAATTTGAAACCCATTCTACCTATTTCCTGATCCATATTTTAAGCAGCATTTCCGCTGGGATTGTACATGTCTATTTTGCCACTCAGATGTAAGCTCCTGCACAGCAAAGACCAGGTGCTCTTGCATTGTGGCTTGCTGGCTGGCCCACTGGAAGGACTAAATAAATACTGAAAAAACTAAACCTAGATTTGAACGTTGGTCTTTAGAGAGAACAACAACAGAAAAATCCTACGAAGCTATTTCCTCACAAGTGATTTGCAGTTGTAGGTAGTCTGATTGCTTTTTTGGGTTAAACTAGCTAAGAACTTTGTACCCCCATAGAAAAACAGACAAAAGATGCAAAATTACATGTAAAAAAACCCTCAGCATGTTAAAAAATGTTGGATTTTATTAATACTAAAAGATATAATCAAAAGTTACCATGATACAAGACTTCACAGTTATCATAGTGTGTTTTCAAGCTTTTTATTTTCAGCCAGTATGAGGTTTTTCTGTGTGTAATTTACCCTAGAGCTCTAGTAACCCAGCACAAGATACTGTCACATGTTCCCGGTGAGAATGTAGAAAAAGCCTTATGGAAATAAATTCATTCGACTATAGCAAAATATTTATCTACTCCTAGGTTCACAAATCTATCTTTCTTGAATTTATCCTAGCAGCCTCTCCGCTTCAAATTTACCCTTCAGGGGTGGGCGTGGTGGCTCCTGACCCTAATCCCAGCACTCAGGAGGCTGAGGCAGGAGGATTGCTGCTAGTTCGAGGGCAGCCTGGGCTACAAAGTGAGTTCAAAGCCAGCTTGAACCGGATAGTGAAATCCCGCCTCAAAGAGACAATAAATAAATACATACATAAATTTTAAAAATTTACCCTTCCATACCTGCTCCATGGTTAATGGACTGGATTCTAAGCATTGGTCTTTACCAGAGAACGCGATGTTAACCTTTGTCGGTAGAGGGCGCTAGAGAAATATTGCAGGACAGGAGGGGCAACTTCTAGATCTAGTTAGTCTTATCTTGCTTTTACTTTGCTGTAGAGCTGATACCTCTATGCAGTGGCAGAGTGGAGGCAGGTGAAGAGGCGGAATCAGGTGATGTCAGAGTGACTGGTCCCGCTGCACCTCCTATGTCCAGGCTAGGCGTAGTGACCAGCTCGCTGTGGACCACCTGGTGAGTCACCCTATGCTCCTGGACCAGCCTGGACTGCTTCTGTGTGCCTGTGTGTCAGAGGTGTGTCTCCTGCTTGCCTGACATCTGTGGATCACTGATTTGGGGCCCATCGAACTCTCTGCCACCCCGAGGGAGGCACCCACATCTTCTCCATTTCAGGGTCACAAGGACAAGGGGGCTCCCTGTCCAGTTCTATGCTGCCTTGGTCAGTCTCTCAACCTTAGGGCATTCTTCAGAGCAGGGGTAGGGAAATTATGGTCAGATGGCTGAACTCATATCACTCACTACCTGTTTTGTAAATAAAATGTTTTTGGAACACAGCCAGACCCATTTGTTTAGGTATTGTCTATATAGCATTTCATGGTTGTGACAGATTCCATGCAGCCAAAATATTTATTCTCATTCTAGAAGTTTGCCAGTTTTAGAGTTCTTTACATTATCATATTATACTTCTCTCAGAACTTAATTTTTAATATTAAATTTCCTCTATTTTAATTACCCTGTGTTTTTTGTCCACATTCTGATTCCGCCTCTGACAGTACAGAATGCCCACGCCCATGATTGCTTATTGCAGCATTACTTACAGTTGAAAAAAATGTATAAATCCCTTAGTATGGAGATTAATGATCTATGATATCCACACAATCAGCTAGGAAACGGATTAGGAGATCTCTGTGAACTGATACAGAGTGTCTTAGTTACTTTTTACTCATTGTTGAGACAAAATACCTGATGCCCAAAGTTAGGGAAGGAAAGGTTTATTTCTTACAGTTCTTTGAGATTTCAGTCTATACTCAGGTGGCTCCAAGGCAGGTGACATGGTGGAGCCACAGTTCATGGCAGCCGCAAACAGCAAGGCAGAAACTTGCAAAACAGAGAGAGAGAGAGAGAGAGAGAGAGAGAGAGAGAGAGAGAGAGAGAGAGAGAGACCTTCTTCCCACCCTTACATCATTTGCTGGCTCCACCCCTAGGTGGGTGTAGCACTCACACCACCAATCTGAGCACTAAGACAATGAACCAATCACAAATGCTAGATTTGGTCCAGTCCATAATTTGTGAGGTTTGGGGGCCACTGACATAAACCATGACACGGAGTGATTTTCAGGGTATGTAATTAAGAAAAAAGACAAAAACAAAATCTACAAAATACCATATGAATAAGAAAACTTATTTATTTATTTTTAAAACAGGGTAGTTGCAGTGGCACATGGCTGTAATCCCAGCTGTCAGGAGGCTGAAACATGTTCACAAGTTTCAAGTCAGCTTGGACAACTTAGTATGATCTGACTCAAAATTTAAAATATTTAAAAAGGACCGGGAATGTGGCTCAGTGATTGTAGCTCAGTGGTAGAGGGCCCCGAGGTTCAGTCCCTAGCACCAAAAAATTTTTTTAAAGGAGAGAGAGAAAAAAGGAAACAGGAAATTAAAGTGGTTACTTATGGATGGTGGGTAGGAATAGAATAGAAGAAACAGGAGGGGACTAGACACTTCTGTGAATGTGCCTTTTAGCATAGTTTCATTGAATATTTCACACATTCAAAGCTGAAATTAAATCAAGTATGAAAAATGAAAACTGAATGCAAATAGAAACCAGTTAACTATATTTCAAATTAATAGCATGACCATGTGAAAGAAAAAGGATTAATTAGAATTAATCTAATTGAACATGATATATTGACTAAATATCCTTGACTAAAACAAAAAAGATTTCTAAAAACCCTACATTCTATTAGGTTTGTTTTTTGTAGGCCAGGTTTATTGCAATTTTGATACTACTTTATATATTGTAGGATTAAGCTAATGAGTATATACATGTCGAGTTGGAGGCCAGAGTTCTCATTGTTGGAGAGGATAAACACAAACAAGAAGTGATAGAAGGCAAAGAGAATCCTGAAGGGCTGGAGATGTACACTGGCCTAGGTTTCATCCCTAGCACATCAAAAGAAAAAAATAAGATCTTGAAGTATTTATTTTGCTGGAATTAGAATAATCTAAATAATATACAGAGCTATCTCCTAGGTCTATCTACCAAAACACTCTAGAAGCAGTAATAACACAACAGAAGTAAGCAACCAAGTGCTAAAACTTGGCTTTTAAATAGCACACTAAAAAAGTGGGTCTGGGTTGTAGCTCAGTGGTAGAACACTTTCCTACTACCTGTGGGGCCCTGGGTCCGGTACCAGTGTTACTGGACAGGATAGGGACTGGCAGTGTTTTCCAGGCTCTTATTTGTCCCAGTCAATGGATTGGTCAGGTCAACTGGTGGATGTAAAAGATTACACAGAAATAGGGCAGAAATAAGAGAAAGGAAAGAAAAAAGGCGAAGCATAAAAGAAGTGCTCAGGGAGAAAGTGCTTTGAGAAAAGAGAGAAGATACATCCTGCAAGCAGGATGAACCCCTGCAGGAAAAAGAGGGCAGAGGCAGCAGAAGCTTTCTTCCCCCAATAGATATATCCTGCTCTTAAAAATAAAAAAAATTTAAAAACCAATCACTACCATCCTTTTATGTCTTCTTTGATAGGTGATCCAGGTGGTCCCCCCTTAATCTTGTGCTGAAAAAGTGATATCAGGTGCCGGATTTGACATGTTCGCTCCTCAGAAATTTGGTATCCTGTGCAGGGCTCAGCTTGCTCCCATGACAGGCTTGGGTGCTGCCGTTCTGAAGGGGGGGTTAACAAGTGTCCGCAATTGATAGGTCGTCCCCAACTGCTCCAGCTGCATCGCCATGCACCAACTTACCACTAAGCTGGCACTGCAAATAATCAATCAATCAATCAATCAATCAGTCACACTAAAAGGAATGAGAATTCTTTGGAAGAAATGGTAAACTTCAGGACTTGAGCTGTTGAAGTACAAAATGAGACTGAAACACCAGAAAATCAGGAATCACTTAACAAGGAGCTGCCTTGGAAGAGCTTTTAGTGGTCCTAGTGGGACAACATGAACATCAAATGAACACTAATGGCAATAGATTATTGCTCATTGAGTAAATGATCCATTTATAGACTTAGAAATAACAAATTATATAAAGTTTCTCAAATAAAATGGAAGAAACTTTTTGTGATCATGCAGTACACAAAAATTTCTCATATAGGATATTCTCCCTAAAAATGACAAGTGTATGTGATCCTGGACTAGAAAAGAATGCAATAGAAGACATTACTGGGGCAATTGGAAAATTCAAATATAAACTTCTGAACCACAGATTGCTTGATCACTTTGCTCTGAATATGTGTGTGAAAGAAAGTCTTTGCCAGTTTGATACACATACATGTATCTAAGGGGCGAAAACCATGACACCTGGGAATTTATCTCAGATGTTTCTGCCAAATCTACTGCAGCAACTGTCACCACTGCCATTGATAACAACAAGAAATGTGCAAATTTGGCAAAATATTGATTGGCTTATCTAGATAAAGAAGCATCTGTGGTTCCTTTCATTGGCTGCTTCTGGCTTCTGACTCATTTGCAGGGCCTCCTGTGGAAAGACTGCACCCTTTGCGGTGTACTAGCTATGGACCTATCGATTCTTCTAGTTCCATCCGCTCAGGTGCGAGGCCAAGTGCCATCAAGATGCCACCCTATGTAAATATCACAAAACTTATGCAAAGTAGATACCATTGCCTCCATTTATTCAGATGAGACAACTAAATTCAATGTCAGTAAATTATAAAGCAGTGATATAAACCCAGGACTCCAGATCCAATGTTCATTTCACCTGAGTCCTGGTCCCATGGGGTCGGTACTGTGACCAACGGCAGATGCTGCAGAACTTGGAAAGAAGACAGTGAGACTGAGAATAATGGAAAGAGAGAACCTTAGAACAGACTAAGGGAATTTGGTAATTAGAAAACACGACTTAGTAAGGCAAGAACAATGAATATCTAAAATTGAACATTTATATTATTACCTTCCTAAGTGATCTGCAGTTTTGTATTGTTTTCTGGCTCATCAGCCTGTAGATTACCCTCATATAAACACCATTATTACTTTACAAAATACACAAATATTTTAAAATATTAATATATATTGCTTTCATGTGTTTGTTTTTAAACTTCCTACTACACTACTTAGAAACAAAGCAACATAAAAAAGAAATATAGGCATATGATTAAAACATCTGAAATGTTGATTTTATTTCCTCTATTAAAAATACATTCCTAGACTATGGAAACTACAGTATCATATTCTTTTTTGGCATCTGTAAGGAAGTCCATAGGAGGGGAAAGGTATGAGTTTTCACTCATGTGTGTGTATCGGTTTGTCCATGTGTGCATATGTTTACGTATATTTATGTTTTTGTGCAGATGCTCCTCAAATCAAGATGGGGTCATACCTCAATAAAACCATCATAAGCTGAAAATATTATAAGTAAAAATTTTATTTAACACATTTAACCTACTAAACATTATAGCTTAGCTTAGCCTACCCTTAAATGTGCTCAAAATATTCCCATTAGCCTACAGTTGGGCAAAATCATGTTATGTAAGGTCTATGTTAAAATGAAGTATTCGGTAACTCATACAACTGACTGGGAGTGTCACTTGTCATGAGAATGTGTCATACCTGCTAACTCAGGAAACAATGGGAATTCACAGTATGGTTTCTATTGCATTCATACCACTTTCACACCACCGTAAAGTTGAAAAATCCATAGTTGAACCATTGTAAATAAGTCTCTCTGTCTCTGTCTCTGCTCCTCTCTCTCTTTGTGTGTGTGCATGTGTGTATGGGTGTGTCTGTCTCTCTCTTTGTGCATGCATGTGTGCATGTTGGTGTCTACAACACACACTGTCTCCTATTGGTGACACTGTCTTTTTCATGAACTTGTAGGCTTTTGGATGCACAATGACCACATCTGATTGATTTCATTTCTTGGCATCCTAGTAAAGTGGCTAAAACTGACATATTTTGTTTGTTTGTTACTTCTTGAAACAGGATCTTTCTGGATAGCCCAGGCTGGCTTCAAACTTGCAATTCTCCTGACTCAGCCTCTTCAATGCTAAAATTATAGATAGGCAACCCCGTGTGTAGATTAGACCTGATGTTTACTGACATAACTTTAACAGGCACATAAATTCTTTGTGAGCTTATATAACTCTGCTTTTTAATATAAATAGCATCAGTAAAAGTATGGACTTGGACTACTTGAGTTCAAATTCATCTTACTATGTGGTCCAGAAGGGATCTTGGGAAAGTTCTTTAGCCATTCTTACTTGTTTCCTCATTACAAATCAGGATATTGAGAGCACACCTCTGGTCAGGTTCTCATGATAAGAAGTGTCTCAGAGGAAGGCAGGAAGATCAGAGGGAGTGGGGCCTGGTGAAGACAAAAGTGATGTGGCCTCTACTGGGTGCCAGCTTTAGTCTAGTCCACAGGGAGCTATTGAATTGGCCACAAGACTGTTCCACCTGGCAGCAAGAGCCCACTTTTTATGCCTCTGTGTCCCACAGTCCTTGGCCCCTGACTCCTACCATTATTGTGGAAGGCAATCTCCCCAGGCAGCTTCTGTTGGACTGAAGGCAAGTCCCCGGAGAAAGAGGAGCTTTAAACTCTTAGCAAGCAATACATATGGCTACGAGGAGACAACGCACCTGCCTGGTGACAGGGGAGGGGCACCAACAGCACCTGCTACAATTACTGCCTCACAAGGTCATTGCAAGGGCACATATGCGATATAATGCTGCATACAAAACAGAATAATAGTAAGAAATATTTATTCCATCCTTAAGCCGAAGATTTGTCTAAGCTCTTTTCCTTTAGAAGGCTATATAATAAAAACTAATCCCTCAAATATCAGCTTATTTTACTTAATAGCAGACTCCCTCACACATATTAGGTGTTTAATAGATGAGGGTCAATTCACACATGCAGGGAAAATATCTCCTGGTCTCTCTGTTGGCCTCTGTGTCCTTGCTGTTATGGTTGCCTTAGATGTTAATATGGTGTTTTAGACTTTGTTTATTCTTCAGGTAATGAGAAATTTCAGCCGTTTTATTCCAATTTCTATTTTCATTTTTGCCCTGGGGTACCTAAATAAATTTAGATTAGATCATGGTGAGCAGGTCCAGGAGTGCCTGACCTTCCTGCTAATTATTCCCATCCCCATCGTGTGACTCCTATGGAAGCTGGGCAAACAAAAGGGGAGACAAAAATCAAGGATCCCCCTCTGGTAGTATCAGTCAGGCTTCAGTCAGGGATGCAGAAGCATGAAGAGCAATGCGCAGTGTGGTTTACTGTAGGGATCTGACCTGACACAGCTGCAAGAGCTGCACAACCACCCATGTGTGGCTGCTGGCTCTGTGGCAGGTGCTGGGCTCTGACATCGCAGGGCAGGCTCTCAGCGAGGGAAGCAAGAATGAGCTGCAAACCACAGGAGGAGCTGAAACCCAGGTGGTTTTTTCAGTGGCTCCAAATCTCCAGCTTGATGACAGCACCGCTGGGGACACTTTCACAGAGCTAAACAAGCACCTGACTCGAGTGACAGAGAAGCAGAAGGAGGCCCAGGTGGGAGCAGGAGGGGTTAAGGTTCTGGTGACCACATCAAAACAACAGCAAGTGGGGCTTAGCAGATCATGACAATGTGAGTGTGTAACAGGGCCTGGTGCCCCCACAACTACCTTTCAAGTGTGCAAATGGTGACAAGACTAGTTCACTTCCAAAAATTCAAGTCTTACACAAAACATCTCATTAGGTGTGTGTAGACTTAGAAGTACACAGGGAAGGGAAATCTTGGGGTACATTTCTGGTTTAGCTAAGTCAACACAATGCAAATCACACTTGGTGAAAACGTCAACATGAGCTCAAGCAAAAAGCCAGTGGCCTAAGGGAGGCTTTCTGTCACTCTACTGTGCACCTCTAAATTCAAACTTGGTGGTCTAAAAGAGAGAAAAAGATAAAGATAGTGGGAAAGTCCAGCTAGGAAGTGCCCAGGTTCATGGGATTGGTCAGCCATGCAGAGACAGAAAGCTGAACCCTTAGGACCAGAACTTGTCTAATGCTGTTTAACAGAACTACAGAAGAAGAAATATGAGCCCAAGTGAGTGGGGATGTACGTGTCTGTCTTTAAAACCTGACCATCAAGTCCTGGGATGCCTGCCAGATCACTGATTCCCCAGAGAAAAGAAACTGAGACCAGTGAGGAGAGAGAAGGTCAGGGGTTCTATTCCTTACAGAACTGAAAGGAAAACATTTCTGAAGGTTATTTCTGCTTTATTAAAAGTTAGTACTGTCTAAATGGATGGTTGCGTGACTCTCCTACAGTTATACAGGTAAGGATGTCTGAGTTGAACTGTTGCCCTTGTGAATTTTTTCCAGTGTTTTTCCTGGCTCTGGAGCCCTTCATAAACTCCCATCCAGGAGAAAAGATTTTAGTTATGTCTTAAAAGTTCTTGATTAGTTGTTCAGGAAAACAGAAAGGAAGGAAAAGCATCCGGCAGGCAGCCTAGGTTGTGCTGGCAACAACATCAGATCTCAGTGGCTCAAAACCACATTTCTGAAAATCTCATCAACCCTTCTCATCCACCCTAGAACAAGGCTCTGCAGAGCCTCTCAGGATCTGAGCTGATGGAGCAACCACCATCTTGGGGTTCCCAGGTGTAGCTGTTGGTTGCAGCGACTGCTCTGTTGTGGTACACTCCCTACTGCCACCGCCGCTATGTTCTCCTAGCCGTGAAGTTCCTCCTGTGATGACTCATCCCACCAGGGGAAGAGTTCTGAAGTATCTCATGCCAGTGATTGAATATTCGGTACAAGTGACACAACCACAACTCATCAGTCATATCAACTGACACATAACATAACCCATCCACAGAGGTCTGTGAAGTAAATCCTACATATTAGTCTAAGTTTTCCAGGCAAACAGCAAAGTCCCAAGACCTGCAGTTAGTAAGCTGGAGACCCAGGCAGCTGATGGTATAGTTCCAGTCCCAAGGCCTGGGAACCAAAAGAGTCAATGGCAGAAGTTCCAGTCCATTTGGAAGGCAGGAGAATGATGTCCCGGCTGGAAAACAGGCATGCAGAAAGAAAGAGTTCTTTCTTACTCAGCCTTTTATTCTATTCAGGGTTTCACCAGATTGGGTGATGCCCACACATAAGGAGGGCAATCTGCTGTACTCAGTCCACCAATTCAAATGTTCATCTCATCCAGGAAAACCCTCACGGAGATACCCCAAAATAATGTTTCACCAAATAGCTGGACAGCCTGTGATATGGTCCTACTGACATGTAGAATAACTGTCATGCTTCTCATGTACTTAGAAAGGAGAAAGGTAAAAGTACTGAGAGCAAAATATTGACTCCCACAGAGACGTGGGTGGGAAGTGGAATTCTCTCCCATCAGAACCTGTAGTGAGCGAATTATAATGCCCAAAGTCATGCTAGAATCTTCCCCCATGTCTCATCCCACACATGGACAATAATACCTATCCCTCAGGCACTGGTTCCTCAAGATATTCTTCCAACTCTAGTCCTTCATTGGTTCCTCACCACCCACAGAATGAATCCAAATTTCTCGTGGTGTGGCCATTGCAGCTGCTGCTCCAATGTGCCCACAGGAGGTTCAGACATGTTGAGTCATGCTAAGAAGCAGGTGGTGACAAAGGCTCCCTTGGGAGCTATAAGAAGGGAAATGGACCTCAGCAGATGAAAGTCAGATGAGGAGAAACAGAGCACACCCTAGCTTAGTCCACTACTGGTTCCTGGGAACAGCCCTGCGCCTCTCAACGAGATGAGATAATGCTGGATTCCTAGGGAAAGAGGCTTACTGCAAAGAACAGAAAATCATTTTTACAAAAATAAAATTCCTGGAAGCCAAAGACAGCCTTGTTTTGGGATGTGGGTAATAAAAAGGGTGCAGAAAGAGACTGCCTTCTTTCCCTTCAGTGGGGAGCCAGCCACACATCTCCATGCTGGTGTGTTATCGGGGTCAACAATGCAGACGTGAGCCCAGCCATCAGCCTCTTTAGTGTAGTGTGGTTTGGGAAGATATGAGCAGGAGATGGCATTGGGGACTTTGATAGACAAAGAAGCCCCAATGCCTTGGCAGTATGGTGGGTGTAAGAGGCATGGTTGCACCCATGCCAACAGAACGATGGAGCAAGTGAAGAAGAAAATAGGCATTCTGTCTCATAGAGAATCACCTACCTGTGTACAGAGAGGCTCACTCTGAGGACGCTCAGAGTAATTAGCTCATCCATTCAATAGCTGCTGGACGGCTATCATTTAAGTGCTAAGTAAAATGGACAAAGTCTCTGCTATCACAGAGCTTAAATTCAGTGGGAAAGACTGACAAAAATCAACATGCCACATAGGTAATTTCAAGTAGTGTTAAGTGCCGTAAGACAATAAAAACAGGTATGTGTTTACATACAATTTTATATCATTTATTGGGGAGAGACTTACAGTCCTTCAATTGTGGATTAGAATATAATTGCTATAATCCTACTCCTATGCTTCAAGGCCATCTATAACATGGGCACAGTTTTCAGAGCCCACAGGTTTTACCTGTGCAGGAGGATAAGTCCATAGTTAATAGAAAGAAAGAAACAGGCTGAGGCCAAGCTCTGAGTCTACAGACCAGGGTCATTGTCACCACTGAGGGTATAAAGAAGCTACCATTGTGGAGGCTAAAGGCACACATATTTGAAATGTTGTCCAAGCTGGTGTTGGCATCTAAGGACACACTGAGAGACAACAGCAGGAATCTTGGGACACAGATTCTCTCAGTGACAATAGGGAAAGTTTTGGATATAAGAATATCCAGTCTGCAAGAAGGACCATGCCAATGGCAGCTGCCCACAAGACAGTCTGAGAACCTGAGGTAAGGTTAAGAAGGTTATCAATGACCCATTCATTCAACTCTTTATTAAGATCCTACTGTGTAACATGTTTTGTGCTATGTATGAGGAATACAGGAATAAACTTTCAAGTATCCTTCCCTTAGGAAGCTTATATGCCACTAGGCCCCAGCCCAGAGAGGCATGGATTCCAATCCTAGTTAAAAACTATAGCAGGGACTAGGAACCATGCTATAGTTTTTAACAGAGGTTGGACAGCTATCCTAGGTGGTATCTGCCATTGTATGGATCCACAAAGAGATCTGAGAACTTCATTTAGGTAAGACAGTTGAGCAAGCACTGAGGATGGAGCCCAGAACACCATCAGAATTTGATTTCATTGACTTAGAGCAAGAACTGGGGTTGAAAGCGTTATTTATGGCCAATCACGGTTCAGAGCAGGCGATGTCCACCTTAGTTCCTGAATATCAGCACAGCTCAGCTAGCACACTGTGTAGCCAGCAGTCGAAGAAAAGGAATCACAAATTCACTGGTCTGTTTTGTTTAGCCTTTTCCCTTATTCTCAATACCACCTCCCTCCCCTTTTTTCCCTCCACAGAGTCCATCAAAGGGTTATGCCTTAGACTTGATGACTAAATTCTGTTTCTTTCGCTTTTCCTATAGCTGGTTAAATTTGGTTTGTTCTCATTCTGACTCCAGGCTTTTGACCATTTGGGATAAAATTTCTGCCCTGAATAGTTGTGGCTCCAGGCCTTCTTGTCTACCCACCTGGCCTGCATTCTTGGTCAGACCTGCATTAGCAACCTTTAAGAGAGGCCTTATCATTTTGCCATGAACTGGTGGCTCCAGGGGCAAGTCTGTTGCTATGGCAACATGGATGATCTAGCGGGCACACAACTGTCACTCTGCTTTAGAGGGATCAGGGAGGGGAACATCAGCCTCCTTGCGGGGGAGATAAGAGTCCTTGTGGGCCAATTATCAGAGGAGAGGGCAAAATGCCTCCTCACCCTGCCCTAGCAGGCTCTTCCCCTCCTGGGCTGCTTCTATTCCTGCCCATGGTGAGGTTTGGAGAGAATTCAGAGAAATTACCAGGCTTTATTAGGTAGCTTTGAACCTGCATGTTGATTCTCTAGAGAGACCAAAGGGATGGCATTTCTCCTTTGTTTCCTAATCAAAGATGTAACAAGATGATATCCCCATAGGCGCAACCCAGCAATTCCTATGAGGAGATAACCAGGTTTACATCCTCCAAACAACTTGGAGACCACATTTATCATGACTCCTCTTTAAGTTTGTACTCGTCAAGGTCCAAAATGGAGCCTCAACCTTCATGGCCACACAGTTAGTTGATTCACTTCTGGATCACCCTTCCAAGCTTCTCCTTATTCTCTTCCATTTTCCCCTCTTGAATCCTTTCTCCGTAATCAGAATATTTCCCTGTCTGGATAATTTCTTCTGTAATGCTTCCTCACATCTTGCCTCTTACCTTTGCTAACCCTGGCCTCTTCTCCAAGTACTCTACTTGCTTGCAGGATTCTCATGGGGCAACTGTTTTCTCACTGCCCCTTGCATTTCAAGTCAACAGGGTGGATTGCTATCTCTATGGGGAATATAATACATTACCCATAAGAGGCATGTCAACCACTACTGGGTTCATTAAGTAAGGTTCATTTTTCTTCATAAAGAAATCTGGTTCTAGACAACTTTATACATAATGGTGTTGAGGACCTATATTCTCTGTGATTATCTTAGCTTTTTCTCTGTACTTATGACTTCTTGGTCAAAATAGAGCCAGTAGCATAGCTATCATGCCTGAAGTTTAACCAAGAAGAGAGTCAGCCAAGGGGTTATGTCTGCATTGGGAAAAAAATATTCTCAGAGTCTCTAGCAAAGTTAAATTTATTGGCTAGAAGTATGTTGGTTGGCCATCTCTAGATGCAAGATAATCTAGCCAGGTAGGCATAGTTAGCATGAAAGTTGCATCCTAGCAAAGAAGGAAAATGGATAAAGATATTGGGCAGAAAAATAAACACTGTCTTATTTCCCATATTACATTTCACTCTTTTTATTGATCTTGCTGAAACCCTACTCCTTTGCACTTACCATTCAGATATTCTACTCCACCCCTCACTGTTGTGTGTCAGGGCTCATCACATTAATCATACACAGAGGCAAAGGACAAAAAGTCCACCACTTCACTAGCCAGTCAGTTACCTGCCCCCGACACATGAGCCTTAAGCATTTTGGATGCAGTGATGTGCAGGTGGATGGCCTGTCCAAAAATGTGACCACTCAAGAACTCCTCATCCTTTTACCTCAGTGATTTCAGCCACCCCCTCCTCCAGACACTCCAACTGCATTATTATACCTACAGTTGTGCCTTAGATCTAGAATACCTCCTCAAACACTTGTGTTTTCAGAAGTGGAGCCTGAAGAATGTGATTGGATCTTGAGGATTCTAAGGTCAAAAGTGTATTAATCCGTCACTAAAATCATACTCTGGTAGCATTTGGGGAATGTAGTAGAAACTTAGAAGGCCTATTTGAAGAGAGCGTGTTGTGCAGTTGTGACCTTAGGCACTATATCAAGTCCCTGGCTCCTTTTCTCTGGTCTTTTACCCTCTCACTTCACTTCCTAGCTGCCATGAGTTGAATAGCTTTCTTCTACCATGCCCTTCTTCCATGATGTTTCTGCCTGGAAGACAGCCAGCTATGGACTGAGACCTTTGGAATCATGAGCTGAAGTAAATCTTTCCTCCTCGAAGTTGATTTTCACAGGTATTTGGTCATAGCAATGAACATCTAATACATATATGATGCTATTCCTCCAAAATTACTGCATTGAGTACTTCTCAGCTTGGCTACTCTTGTCTTCTTTCAGGTATTTATTCAGTTGTTCTCATACCAACTTTTCTTCAGCATCATTGGCATTGCCTGTTTTCTGCTGTGTCCCAACCTATCCTCCTGACCCTTTCACGACTTCCTTTCTCATTCAGCATGACTTTTACAGGTGTGTTTCTACAGTTCTTCTTTGCCCTACATTTCTCTATTCTCCTAGACTCATGTGTTCCTCTATTATTTCTATTTGTCTAAGCTGTATACCTGGATGAACCCAATTGTTTCTCTGGGCTTGTATCCAAGAAACTGAGGATTACCCAGTGGAGCAGATTGATATCACTATAGGTTCATGGTCATTAACCTCAACTGGGTCCTCGTACTGAACAAACACTTCACCATTCTCATTTTCTCACATGACTATCTCTAACCTTTCTGCTTTCTTCAAGTTACAACCCTACTCTCCTTTTCTCCTTTGAGCAGATGACCTCCTCATACTGTGTAAGAAAATGGGAGGGGTGAGAGTATAACTCAGTGGTAGAGTACTTTCCTGCTATACATAAGGCCCTGGTTCAATCCTCAGCACAGGAACTCTCTTATCCTCCTAGGATATATTATGGGTCCTTTTTTTTCCGATCTTACCAAGGCTGTCCCACCGCCCATCTCATAGGATCCACTCTTAGTTTCCGGGAATCTTGCATTATCCTTTTCTTCTTCTCTTTCTCTTGAATACTTAATCTTTCTCTCAATTGAAATACTCTCTTTTAAAATTAATATCTTTGCATATCTCTCCTTTAAAAAACAAAATAGCAATCATAATTGTCATGGTTTGGATATGAAATGTCCCCCTTAAGTTCATGTGTTGAAGGCTTTGTCCTCAATACAGTAGTTTTCAGAACTGAGGCAATTGGGAGATGACCAGATCATGACAGCTCTCACTGCATGAACAGATTTGTCCCTTGATTGATCCATAGCAAAATGAGATTTGGGAGGGGCTTTGTTATAAAGGTGAGCTCTTTGGTTTTATTTCCAGGCTGCCGTAGGTGAAAACATTCACTTCCCCATGTACTACCCACCATGTTCTGCTTTGCTACAGACCCATAGCTATGGAGTCAAATAACCATGGACTGAAACCTTTGAAACCATTAACCAAAATAAACCTTTTCTCTTTTTAACTTGTTTTTCTTGGGTACTTTCTTCACCATGTTGAAAAGTTGGCTTACAGAATAATCTACCTTCAGCTGCTATTTGATCTCTCTCCTAATTTTATGGGTCAAATTCTTTAAAGAACTATCTATAATTCTGTCTTCATTTTCATAGTTTATCTTCCTCAATTCATATTTTTCTGGCTTTTAGTTATACATGGTTTCTTTTGCTGGAATTGTGATTACTTTTATATCAAAGCTAAAATTTCATTCTTTTTCTTTTTCTTTTTTTTTAGGTTTTTAAAACAAGATGATAGGAATTTAACTATGGTTGTAATATTGTGCATTGCTATCTTAAAAACAGATGCTCAGGTTACCATACACAAGAATAAAACAAAACAGTAAAATGGAACAAAACATTGGACTTTAAAAACAAAACAGAAGGAAATTCCCCACAGTTGCCACAATGCACACTGCCATCCTCCAAATAGATGCCCAGACCACCAGCCCCAGCCTGTAGTCAAACAATACAATCTTCAAGCAGTTCCTTTCACTTCAGTTGCTGTCATCTCACCCTGAGTTCCTCTGAATCAGCAGTTGTTTATGGGCAAGTAGGGGAGATGCTCTTCTGGTTTCCCGGCCTGTGCACTGGAATCTGGCTGGCTCATGGGAAGGTGTGGTTCGTCTTCTTGCTGAGTCTCTTCCTGATCTGCATGGCGGAGCCTGGTTCATGGGAAGGCATGCTTTCTTCATTTACTATCCCTTACTCTTTCAAACACTGTTTTCTACTGGTTTACATGAGTCAACTTTCCTCTGGTTTTCTTCCCACATTTCTGACTGTCTCTTTTCTCTCCTTTGCAAACTTATCTGATTCTACCTGATCAGTGGAAAGGGCTTCAAGACTTTTTTTGTTTTTTAACAATTTCTCCTTCATTTCATACTTTCTTTCTCCTGGAGTATACACGCATCACAAGTTTATATCTTCAATTTAGAGTTCTCTGCTCTCCTGACATATAATCTCACTTCCAACCTAACACATTTTCTCCTATCTATGGAAGTAACCATATAAACTGTTGGTTTGTGACAGATTTTTGCACTGAAAACCTCAAATATTTATTATCTCATATTTTCCATGGATCAGGAATCTAGGGATGTAAAGCCACCCCCTCATTCTCAGAGTCTCTTGGAAGGCCACAAACAGGGTGATGGTAAGGGTGGCAGTCCTCTTCAGGCCCAGATGGAGGAGGGTCCACTTTGAAGCCCACTGTGGTTATGGGTGGATCCTTGCTGGCTGTTTCTCAGAGATGCTAGTTCCTTACTAGGGAACCCTTACATAGGGTAACTCGCAGCATGGCAGCTTGCTTGAGGTGTGGGCAGAGAGAGAAGCACAGGAGGCAGGGTAAGGAGAGCCCAGGACATACTGTGTCAAGGTACAATTTGTGGTGCACAAAAGGACAGAAGTCACAATGTCTTTGTAACCTAATTTCAGAAGCAACATCCCATCACTTTTACCTTATTGTAGAAGCAGAACACTAAGTTCAGTCCTATACATGGAAACATGGGTTACAGCAGAGTGTGAACATCGAGAGTGACGGATCACTGTGGAGTCATTGTGGAAGCTGTATATCACACCACCTTACTGTTATCACTGTTTCCAAAATCAAACTCTCACTCTATCTTCCTTTCCCTCCCCACTGCCCCACCCCACGACTCTGCTCCCAATGTTTTCTTTCTTTTTTCTCCAGTTTTTTGTTGTTGTTATTGTTAGTGACTGACACGTCCATTGATCTCATTCTGCAACCCCAAAACTTAGGAAACTTTCTAGACCATCTCTTCAGTCTTGTCTTCCATACCTGATCACCACTTAGTTCTGCCAGTTTAATCTCAAATATCACTCCCATTGGTCCACTTATGTTTACCATGACCATTGTCAGGCACTGTGTTCTGCTTGGACTTCTAATTATCTAATCTGTGCCTCCCCATCTACTCTGACTACTTCTCCAATCAGTGTTCTAAGTTGCAAAGTGACCTCTTCATGTAAATCTACCTGGGTCATCCTTCTTTATTTTTTATTCAGACAGTACTGAGGATTGAACCCAGGACCTCATACAGGTTAGGCTCTATCACTGAGCTACATTGCTAACCCTGTTTTAAAGCATTCAATCACTTCCTGCTTTCTGCTGGACAAAGACAAATTTCTTAATAACATGTACTGTTCTACAAGGTCTGGTCCCTCTGTACCTTCTGGTCTGACCTCACATAGCAGTCACCATTCTTCTTCTCTTCACTGATGCTACTTTTTGTTGTGTTAGACACAGACTCTTTCCATATGCTGCTGCTACTTAGTAAGAACATTTTTTCTTTCTTTTTGTCTAGTTAACTTTTATTTCATTTTTAGAACTGAGATTGATCATTGCTTTCATGGTAAATCTCCCTTCTAAACCACATGTCCTTCTCCTTTAAAGTTCTTGTCATTGCAACTTTATATTAATTTGTGGTACTATTTGTAGGTCTTTTCTATATATTATAAATGCCATCAACTCCAAATTGTATCTCTTGTATCTCTAGCAGTTAAAGCACCTTATGTGATAGATGCACAATAAGCATATATTAAGAAAGTGGAGTTTTTTGGTTTTTTTTTAAGCTACAACTCTACCCAAATAGATGCAGTAAAAGTCCTACCAAATTTGACCTGGTGGGACTATTGCATTAGATGGTGATCAGATTCTACTGCTTGCCTGGAATCCTGGCATGCTGTATGTTCCAGATCCAGGAAGATTTAACTTAAGGGTTGAACTGACCCACACATCACTGATCTCTGTAACCAGATGACCTAACTGACCTTTGCAGCATAGCACATCAGGTTATACCTTCTTGCTTCCTAAACTGATGAGGATGGGGTTTGTTCTGAAGTGGCTACTGGAACTTGTTAGGGAAGGTGGCATTTGCTTTGTTTTTCATTATTAGATGGCAGCACTTCTGAGTTCACTGAGGGTCATATATTCCTTCTTTATCCTGTTTCTTCTTTCCTTGGGAATGCCACAGCCTACTAGTAATGGATGACATTGGTTTGGCCTTCCAGTCGTGTTCTTAGCTCCCTGTAAGAGTGGGAACTCCAGCTATTCCAGAGTCATGACAGACTCACTATGGTACAGATAAGAGAATGTCTTACTTCTGCTCCTCTAATCCATTGGTTTATCCTAGAGGTGAGTCAGACTTCTGAAGCCTCCAAGCTTGAGACAGCTACAATACAAGCAAAGGCAGTGGGACTGAACATGAGCTCCCAGCCAGACGGGTTTAAGTAGTTGCAGAGGTGCCCCTGCAGTGCTTCTGTCGCTTCTGAGTGGAATCCTTAGCCACTATCAAGAAGAGGGGCTAAAAGCATGCCTGGATGATGGCTCAACTAACTTTAGAGCTTGGCTCAGGTTGGACTAGCCCCTCACCATTATGAAAGCGATTTTAAGATTGAGAAGTTTAAATGTTGTATAGAAGTAGTAGGGATGGTGCTCAGTGGCAGAGTGATCCCATCTTTGAAATTCAGCACTGAAAAATACAAGACCAGAAGAATGGTCTCCCTTCCTGTTTTATGTGTGTCCACGTACAAGTCAGGAAAAGGACCTTCACCAGGAACTGACTCTGCTGATCCTCAACCTCTTAGTTCCCTGTGAGAAGTGCATTTCTGTTATTTAAACTAACTGGTCTATGGGACTTTGTTATAACAGCCTGCACTAAGACATGCACCAAGTACCTTGTTCTTCCATGTTAATCACAGCTACTTTTCAACACCTGGGCTGATAGCTCCTCAACTCTCCTTCATCTTAACACACTCCCCATCTCGATTTGCATCATCCTTTTTGGGACAATTTTTGTATTCAGACCACAAATCCACATATCACAGCTGTAGCCAAGAGGTGCCCTCCCTTTCCTCCTGACTCCTGGAATATCAACCACTTAGTCTAGTCCTGCTAACAAGACACAGGAGCCAGCTAGGAGCACCATAATGAGCAAGACAGACAGTAAGTTCAAGTCAGAGCATTGTGAATATGAAGAGACTGAGGGGTCCTGTTTGAACTGTAGTAAAAGGAGGATGTGAGCAGCTAGACTAGAACAAAAGATGAGCATAGAGCCTGCCTAAGTAAAGGTCAGAGCAGAGGACAGGAGCTGAGAAGCAAGTGAATGTGCACTAGGGGAGGCAAGTGGAAAGCCACTGCTTTTACCAAATCGTTTGCTATCAAATCTAGATTACTCAGTCTCGTTTTCCTGCTTGAAGACTTAAGAGAAATTCTGCTCCTTTTTTTCTTTTTGCTGACCATTTTGATTGACTGACAGCAACTGTTTCAGAGACTAAGGAGAAGAAATGAAAGAAGGTGAAAATTCAACTGGTAACATTCATTTCTCCTTAATAGCCCTGGGAACAGGTGTAGCGGTGAGAATGTTTGGCAATCAATCAGTTACAAATAGTATTGAAATACTATTATATAAGAGATTCATATAATTGATTTGTGCACTACTATTCCTCGGTGCTACTAAGAGAGAAGGATTGACAGTATTTTTTTTTATTGCTTAGGATTTAAACTTAGGTTTAGTAAACAGTAGAGCCCAAACTCTCTGTGATATGTCTAGTAGGTAGGGAAAAGAGTGGTCCTATATAAAATTTGATCACATTACATTTAGCTTATTATTTCTGTCAAGATATTTTGTGTAATATCAAAGTTTCATGCGTAATTTCAATGTATTCCCATGCTTTCTCACTTTATCTGAGTGAAATGGGTATGCAAGGAAATATAAGAGAATGCCTCCATAACTAAAAAATGAAATAATGCTTGGAAAATTGAAATATTTATTAACAATTGTAAGATTAACCTATATTATATGGAATCCTTCCTAGAAGAAGAGTGATAATCTGTAATAATAAGTGATCTAGATGGGACTCTTGACTACTTAACAATAAAAACTTGGTGATCTTATCAGTTGTCTAACTCAGGACTGATATTCTTTCTCAGCAGAAAAATCTATGCTTGGTTACCAGACATGTTCGTACAGCAGGACTATCACTGTCAGGTGAGTCAGACCTCTGAGAGCAGGTGGTCAGTTGGGCTGTGACAACATAGTAAAATCAAAGTAGCAGGTCTGCCTCAGATCTGACAGACTGCTGTTGTTGGAGTGTGTGAACCAAGCATAGGCAGATTTTCCTAGACTACAGAAGTAACAGTGTAATTTCCAAACAAAACAAACAGGGCTTAGAGATATGCCAAATGATAAAGCACTTGCCTAGCAAGACAGACACCCTGGGTTCAATCTTCAGCACTGCAAAAAAAAAAAAAAAAAAGAGAGAGAGAGAGAGAGAGAGGAACAACCCAAATGCCCATCAACTGTAGAATATATTAAAAAAAAAAAGACGGGGTATTTTTATACAATGGAATACTACTTGCTATAAAGAAGGATAAACTCGAGGCTTTTATAGGTGAATGGATGCAACCTGAGACCATACTCATAAGTGAAATAAATCAGACCCATGTGAGTAAACATCATATTGTCTCCCTAT
Organism: Hydrochoerus hydrochaeris; assembly: GCA_004027455.1. NCBI lineage: Eukaryota > Metazoa > Chordata > Mammalia > Rodentia > Hydrochaeridae > Hydrochoerus > Hydrochoerus hydrochaeris. The sequence continues at coordinate 87,728 of PVLA01005212.1, read as the reverse complement.
TGTAAAAACCTTAAAGAGTAAATAAGATCCAAAAGATACAATAGATACTGTGAATGTGAAAGGGGAAGAAGCTGCTCAAGAAGCAAGAACAACTGGGACAGGAGAAAGGAGAAAAGAAAGAAGGGGAAAGATTATATATGAGACAGATAATTATACTACTCATCTCTGTTAGCTCATCAAAAAGAATGATTTGTGCTTTCATTGTTTGATCATTTTTTCATGCCTATATCTTATAATTCGAGCAACTACTTTGGAGGTAATAATATACAATATATTAACCACTGCTAACCCATTATTTTGTTTTGAAATTCCATATCATTTTTATTCTGTTTTCATTTTAACATAAAAAAACAAAATAAAGAAAACAAGAAAAAATGTTTTTTAGACCATCAGGAACCTCTGATCTGAAGTGTAAAATAAAGGCACTGAACAGTAATTACTCATCCACATATCCACTAATAGAACCAATGGACCACAACATCTGGCCTGTTGCTGTCACAAGGGAGGTGAGTTCTACTGTGGGACAGTCTGAGTGAACATTCTTTGTTTACCCAACTCCCTTTGTTTTAATTTTATGGTCATCAAATTTGTGTAAACTGATCCAGATTCACAATGGGTCTTAAAACTAGTGAGGATGTGAACTGCGAAAGAGGGCATACTTATCTCAGTTCCTAGAAAAGGATTTGTGTATCAACAAATCAGTACTTTCATTTCCTCCTGAAAGTTTGAGGGTGTTTATCAGTTGTCTGCCTTGGAGAGCTTCAACAGCTCTGGGTTGGCTGACAAGCTGATTCTGGTGCTGAAAAATTCACTAGGTGACCCTGATTAAGGATAGTACCTTATATGTTTGCTCTTTTCTAGAAACCAGCAAGCTTTCTTTTTGTGATTGTGAGACACCATTCTGCAAGATGATGAGATTAAGTCTTTGGCCTTATCATTGGTTCAATTTCTAATTCAAATTCTCTTATCCTTTGGTTTCATTCATTTCCTACATTTTAATGTGACAGGCAGAAAATTTAAATGTATATACAGTATTTTGGCTAGCAATATAGTTTTAGTGGTTATTGTTGCTTGAGAGTCTGTTTGCATTCTTTCATTTGTAAAAGCATAAAGACTAAAGCTGCACAACTCAATTTGGATGAAACACTTCAAAATTAACTTCCTTCCAAAGTCATTCACATTCTTCTTCTTCTTTAAGAGATTGTAATGGTTGATACATTGTATCAACTTGAGAAGTTTAAAAGTTTAACTAAGTGACTCAGGAGAGTGTCCTCACTTTGTAAACTTCTTGAACCTTTGCAAGAGGAGAGCACAGAGATGGCGTGAGCAGGTTGGCTGCATATGATCTAAGGGAGGAAAAGAGGCTTGCTCTTCTTCTGTCTTTGCTCTTGTTGCTTTTGCCGTCTTCTGCTTCCGTGAAGTGTTGTCCCTATACCATGCCACCCTGTCTTGGAGTCAGCTGAATATGGACTGAAACTTCCATGGGCTGTGAGCTAAATATACCTTTCCTTCCTTAATTTTGGGTGTTGGGTATTTTGTCTCAACAATGAGAGAAAAGTACCAAGACAGAGGCTAAAAGAAAGGGGGACATTTGCTTTTTTAAATCAGAAGTAGGCATGAGTACTTGTAATATGGATAGAAGAAAAATGAAAAGTAAGACTGCCCGTAGACAAACTTTAAACAAAACAGTAATATATATATATATATATATACCTGGACAAGCATCAATCCCATGAGGAAACCCAGCAACTTTAATTCCTTCACCTACAGGCACTACACTGAGAATTGCTTCTTTCCAGTGGAGTGGAAGCCTGCTGCTATGCCACAGCAAGCTGTCATGAGTTTTCCTTCTGTCAGAACTAGCTCGGTTTTATATGTGCCGTAAAAATGATAATACATGTAGTACATTGACAACAATAATGAGCACATGTTTTAGAATCGGAGTCAGCTGGGTCTGATTCTGGCTTTGCTGCTTGCTAACTCTTTGGCCTCGGGCCAGCAGTTGCACCTCTGGAGCCCCACTTGCTAATCTGTAAAACAGACATGGCAGAGCCACAGCACCTAATGGACCAACACCCCGCCTCTGCTCTAAGCCATTCTTCACTGCCAGTTTTGAAATCAGCTCTGCAAATATGATTGTATCTCCTGCCTTTCACTAAAGAAATGCTATTTTTTACCTAAGTCTCATGAAAAGCACTTTGGGGGGACCGCTGACCTAGGCAATTGACGTATGACCTCTGTAGTTTGTGGAAATCACTGGAGAATTTACATCGTGGGCTGTGGTTTATCTAATGTGTCCATGGTTGACAAGGAGAGACAGCTAGTTAGAAAATGCCTGCATAGATTGTGTAGAAAAATGTATATGTGTTTTTATTGAAGACCAAATGGAGAGCAAGGCAGGCATAAACCATTTTGAAGAACTTTACCCAAGAGCTCAAAACTGGCCCCGTGAGGCACTCCTTGTAGAATGCTGAAAACCAAGGCTTGCAGAAGGAATGTAAGTAGCTGGGTGGTTCCTGGTGCTAAGTCATTTTTAAGAAGTAGCTGGATGTGATCCAAGGAAAAGGTCAGTTTTTAAACACCTTTCATCCAGGTGTGGCTGTACATGCCTATAGTCCCAGGAATCTGAGAGGCTGAGGCAGGAAGATTGCCAATTTGAGCCTATCCAGTTTGAGCAACTTAGTGAGACTCTGTCTCAAGATTAAAAAAAATTTTTTAAAAAAAGAAAAGAAAAATTAAAGGGCTGAGGATGTAGCTCAGTATGAAGGTGATAGGTTCAATTTTCAGTGTTGAAAAAAAGAAAGGAAAAAATAAAAATCTTAATGAAAAACACATGCCCGCCAATCCTCAAAAGATTCAGGCCATCCTGAATTACAGAGCCAGATCCTGTCTCAAAATAAACAAACAAACTATGCTGGAGAGTTAGCTTTATACTTGGAAGACACAGCCCCATGTGCTTACAACCACTATCACTTGTCTTCCACCAGCCACATTTCATCTTCTTTTTTCTCCACACCTACAGAAAACTTCCACAGGTCCGTGAACTCATCTCCACTGCTAGACTGAGACCTGTCTTGGCAAGGTTCTAGTCTTCTCAAAATAATTCTTGTTCTATGAAGACTGTTTCCAGGCTCAAGGTATCAGTTAGGTAAAGATGATGCACCATTTTTGAACAGTATCAAGTGGGACTCCCATTATTCTGTGGGAATTTATAACTATTTGCCACATTAGCCAGTACCTTGTAGGGAAATTCAAGCACAGAGTAAATCACAGTGGTTTACATGTGAAGTTCACTAGGTTAATCATCTGTTTTTGGTTTAAAAAGACTAATCGGAATGGAAGGAGAGCATGATGGTAAACAAGGGATGGGAGAATAAGGCTGTTCTTTGTGACATATTTGAATGCATGCCAATAGATTGAGGAATTAAGGAATGGAATGAAAGTCAAGTGCTGTGGTACTGAAAGAACCTAAGGATCACCTTTAGCTTGAGGACTTTGCAGTGGGCTTCATATAGGAGTCCAGACTCTAAAGACAATCACCCAGAGGGCCCAGGAATTCCACATTTGGAAAGGAGGAAGCTAACTGGAGCTAGGGGATAAAGAGGGGGAAAAGTAGACTGGTAGTGGCAAGTGGATTACAAAAACTTCAAATGCCCGGATGAGGAAGTCAAATGTTCATATTTAGCTCAAACAGTGAAAGAAAAGTTTAGGGTGAAGTTTCTCAGCAAATAAAAGAGTCTCACCATTTATTTTTGTGTTAAGACAGTCAAAGAATTCCTGTAAGATTGTCTCAAGACAAGAGAGAAAACTATTTTTTTCCCTTTTCCTAAATACTAGGGCAGTATACCTTTTAGAAATTTCAGTGATAACAAACAGCCTGCTATGGCATGTATACGTAAATTTGCCACCACTACACGAGGGCATACTACTGACTCATTTTGACTTTAAGATAAAATGTCTACAGGTAGATAAAACTTTTAAATATTTAGCTGCACCACGCCTGTAATCCCAGCATTTGGGAGGCCGAGACAGGAGGACTGCTTCAAATTCAAGGCCAGTAGAGGCTACATAGTGAGTTCAAGGGCAGTCTGAATTACAGAGACCTAGTCTCAAAACAAACAAATACCTTAAGTACTTCAAAAGTGATTTGGTTGGAGTAATTTATCTATGTACATCAGAGGAAGAATTTAGGGCATACCACACAGTAGACTAGGGGTTTTATTGAGTAGCATCAGAGGGTGTCCCTAAAGTATCACCAATAATGCAATAGTTGATCCATCTACACATCCCCCCACCCTACTGCACACCTGTCATCCATTCCACAAGCCAACATTTTTGGGATGACCACCATGTGCCATGTGGCATGCTGGGTACCTGAGTTACAAGAATGAATAAATCTATCCTCAGTAGTAAATTTATCACCAACACACTGTGCATCAGTGACACTGAGCTAGGAAGGTAGGGCATGGCTTAGACTGACTGGGAAGGAAGTGTGATCACACCCCTGGACATGTGCAAAACAGTTCTCAGGACCACATATGTGGGTTTCTCTCGAGAACTCCAGATGTGTGGAATGAATAAAAAGACTAGGTACCACGATAGTGCCACCCACTTGAACCAACTCCATGTTCTCTAGGGTGTGGTTTTATCTTTCCTATTTATTTTTGTTTGGCCCAAAGTCACTCTGCAGAGCCAGTTTCTCCTCTACAATTTATTTTTTATCTCTTTATTTTTTCCTACCTCAAGTAAGTGTGAACCTTTGCACCGTTTTTGCTTGTTTTGTTCCAATTCTTTGAGATAGAACCGGGAAACTGTCTCTAGAACACCTCAAAACTCGTTAACAATGAAAATGGTGAATCTTTGTCAAACATGCAGCTGGGAGATGCATGGATGTTTACCGTACAGTTTCTTCACCTTTTGGTATGGATGATAATTTTCCTGACAAAGTTGGATATGGGTTAAAAAAAAAAACTGTCCTTTTTCTAAAGCAAGCGAGCTAGATTTGATAGATGCCTATATCAAGATAAAGTTTCTCCGTGAAGTTGCATCTAGGATATCGGAGGAGAAATCCTTGGGAGGGGGAAGGTTAGGAAATTTCTCCCTAGGGGAAGGTAACCCTTCTCTAGAAGTATTTGCTCCGATTGAGTGAGCCAAAAACTAGTCCTGATTCAGCCTCTGGAATGAAGCATTAGCCTTTCTCATGTCGCCACAGCCCTGTCTACCTTCTTCTTCTATCCCTAGTGTACTTAAAGGCAGCAGAGGTTAAGTACACACTTACACTCAATCAGCGCTTCCTGAGCACCTGTGTCCCAGGTGTTTGCAAAGGCTGCTGGTGAGATTTTGCCTGTGCCATCTACAGAGCTGGAATCAGGAGTCTGGGGCATTTCTCAAGCTGTGAGGACCGTGACACAATCAGGCCACGGGCAGATTGGGCACCCAGTATCTCCAATTCCAAGTGCAAGAGTATAGACCAGAAACTTGAGATCAGGTTCAGATCCCAACTACCTTCGTGGCTTTGAACAAGTCACCGAACCTCCCTAAACCGACTCAGTTTCTCCATCTATACGAAGAGTAGCATTAAACCTTGCAAGGCTTGTTGTGAGCAGATTCCGACAGTCAAGATCCTGACTCCGAAACCAAAGCTGCATAAATGGCAGCCATCATTCTTGGCCAAGTGGGCGCGCGTCGTCCGGGCGAGCCTCCCGCGGGGTCCCCCAGAGCCGGCCCGGCCGTCCCCGCCTCCGGGCTGTGGTCTCCCAGGGCTCGCGGCAGGTGGCTCAGAGCCTTGGTGCCTGCGCCCCACAGCGAGCCAGGTGCGTGGGCTGGCTGCACGACGTCGGCCGGGGGATCCCCCCCGCCTCGCGCCCCCATCCACGCGCCCGGCGCAGGTGAGGTTTCTGGCCCAGGCCGCGTGGACAGCGACCTCAGGAAAGGTCGCGGCACAGCCCGCAGCCCGAGGCTCGCAGGGGGTCCCGAGGGCGCCCCCCTCCCGCCGGCTCCAGCGTCCGGGCCCGCCGGCCGCGCGCGCTGCGGTTGCGAAAACCCGGAGAGGCGGATCGGAGCGCGCGGCGCTCGCAGCAACTCCTGCGCGGTCCGGCGGGCTGGGCATGCTCAGTGCGGCCCCGCGCCGCCGCCGTGCGCCAACTCGGAAGCTCGCGCTCCGGGGCCGTGGGGGCGAGGACGCCGGCGTTGCTCTGCGCCCCCAGACAGTGGCAAACTTCGCGGGAGCTCTCCCGGGCGAGGCAGCTGTGTCACCAATAAAACCAAGCCCAGTTCCCCCTGCCCAGCCCGAACGATGGAGGCTGCGGCCGCCCGAGGGCCCCCGGCCCCTGCCCGCTAGCCTGGGACCAACAGGTAAACTGTTGGGGTGGGGGCGGGGAGGGCGACCGGGAGCCCGGGGCGCCCGCAGGCTGCTGTCCCCGTCTGCGCCCGCAGCCGCCCTCCTCGCCTCTCCTCCGCAGCCCCTGGAGGGGAGCAAAGGGTTAAGTCGGCCCCGAGCCACCGTGAGCGCGGCCCCCTCCGGCCGCCGCGACCGCCCGCAGCGCTCCTTGGCGCCTGCCCGGAGCCGCCGCGGGCACCCGAGCGGCGGATGCGCCACCGAGCCTGGCGGGCGTCTTGGGGGCACCGGTCGCATCCCTTCCGCCCCCGGCTCTCCAGGCCTCCCTCCGCCCGCGCCGGCCGGTCTGCGCCCAGGTGGCGGGGTCTGCGGGTTGCCCGGGGAGGGTCTCCGCCGAGGCCTGGGGCGCGAGCGAGCCGCCCCGCCGCTCTCCTCGGGGGCCTGGGGCCACCCTCGCCTTGGGCGAGTACTTGAGCCGCCGGCCCAGGCGCCTGGAAAAGTTTTTACCCCCCCTCTGGGCCCCCTCCCCCACCCCCATCCTGCGCCCAGCTGGGGTCGGTTTGGGTCCATTGGTGAAAAAAGTCACACGTTCCCATCAGCTGCTCCTCCTCTTGGGAACAAGGGGGTGGCTGGAGGCGGGCGCCGCGGGAGACCCTGGCGGACCCCGAGCGGCGCGTCCCGGGGCTCGAGCGCAGCCGGCGGCCCGCCGAACGCTGCCCCCGTCAGTGCGCGTCTGCGTGCGGGGCAGCGGCGGCATCCAACCTGCTTTATTCCCTGCCTGCAGCGCCACAGCCTGCGAGCCAGCGAGCGAGCGAGGAGGGGGAGAGCGGGAGTCTGTCTGCAAAGTGCTGCTCCCTGGTGCTCAGAGGCGGCTGCTCCAGCTCCAACTCTCATTCATTTCGCCGGTTAACATGAGAGATCATGGCCGCCTTCGGGCTTCTCAGCTATGAGCAGAGACCGCTGAAGCGCCCCCGGCTCGGGCCGCCCGACGTCTACCCGCAGGACCCCAAGCAGAAGGAGGTGAGGGCGCCGGCGGCCTCCGCGGCTGTGGGGCCGCGCTCCGCAGCGCTGACCCGGGGCCAAGTTGGCCCAGCGGGCATCGCTGGCGCTGCGGGGGAAGCTCAGGGAGGGGATCGGAGGCGGGGGTCGGGCGGGGGCACCGGGGGACCCCTGGTGAGGGATGCTCAGCGGCTGTCGTTACTTGCGCTCCGCAGGGGCGTTCGCTCACCGGGTGCCGGGTCGCTTCTCGGTTATCGGGCCTTGCACTGAGCCCCCGGGCGCTTCCCCGGCTCCTACCTTGTGGAAATCCTCCTACTTATTTTCCTCTCCTTCTGCTTGCGTTATTTTTCTCTCCGTCGCTTCGGTAAATCCTTATAAACTTTTTGAAAAATGTTGGAATGCAGTGCATCCGACACTAAGGTCTCTGCGTTTTGCGCCAGCTGAGCATGGGCCCATGGGGAGGGACCCTTTTCACGTTCTCCAGTTTGGAATGAAAGTCATTTTTTAATCGAAGTGATAAATATGTGGCCCTCTGAACGCACCTTTGTGTCCCTTTACCCCCTTAAAAAAATCAATATTAAGGAGAAACACTGAATTTTTTTTTTCTGTCCCTGGAGGAAATTGGTTTAATTGCTTGAGGCTTTTTTGTATATGGGAAAGCAGGCGAGTTACCTCGGAAGGGAATGGGTCCCAGGATTACTATTTCTTTGAATGAAATTAATTGGAGAGACCTTGACTCTTGCACCAGGTATGTTAGCTTCAATGGCTAGGGTAACCATGGCATTTTGTAGCTATGTATGTGTTTGTTAGGAGTTAACAAGTAATTATGTAACAACTCTCCAGTTATAATAATGATCACCCTTGGCTACCCAATTTGCCTAGGGACTTGCTTTTTTTTTTTTTTTTTCCTCTCTCAAATCACCTGCTACCCAGCTGTGCTTTCAGTTTGCCAGCTGCAGCCCACCCTTCCTTTATATTCTTCAGTTAAACACAAAGTGACCGCTTTTCAGAACTTATTTTTCTGTGAACGTAAAAGTCCTCTATGAAAAGTTTATAGGCCTGATGATTTCATAGAAAAGTCTTTGTAAATAAAGCAGGGACAGGTCTTGAGGACTTCCATTTTCATAAATATACCTGTCTCACTAATGGAGGGTGAGTGCGAGCTGTGGCTAAACTGCTTTGTTAATAATGTGAGAAATAAGGGGCAGTGACTGCTTTTTAGAGTTTTAACACTGAATTTGAGCATCACTGGAGTAAAATTAAGATTGGAGCTGGGACGGTTTTACAGGTGGTTTGTAGCAGAGGCCCAGTAGGGGAACAAGAGCTTGGTGAAATTTTTGCAGGTTTCTTCCCCATCTGTTTCCTCAGTGGTGCTGTCTTGGCTCAGTATGAAGTTAATTGCTTAGGACTACAAAGTGCAGGGATAGTCAGAACTGTGTTAGAGAAGGGTCACTGAGAAAGGACGAGCAGGAAATCCTTTACAGTTTTTGTGGGGACAGTGACGTTCATTGTCCTCTTGTAATTTTGGTCTTGCCTCGTTTTTTTTTCCAGAGGGTAGTGTAATTGGTGGCAGGACGTTTCAGGATGGTGGCTTGGGATGTCACGTGGGCCTACTTGGTATTTATTTTTTATGACAACACTCGTAAAAGACTCAGACTTGGGTCCTCTGTGATTCTGGAAAGCATTTCAAGGGTCATTTTGTGGAATTCTAAAACTGGAAGTGACTTTAGAGACGCCTTTTAATATCTTCTTTTTCACAATGTGAAACTGAAGCCCAGGAAAACTTATTTGACTGAAGTATGTGGTGAATAAGCAGAACTGGATTACCAATCCAGTATTTGTGTCAAAACCCAGTATTGCATTAAGGATGATTCATGCTAAATTATGTTCTGATGTTACTCCCCTTCCTCAAGGCAACTGACATTTTATCTCTCTTAAGGAGAGGTAGTTATGTGTGAGCAGAGTCAGATTTGGGTACAATATGGAACAGGTGCTTGGCTATTCTTGGGTGGTTGGTGAGTAGTTTCCTAAGTTTATTTATATATTTCTTCCATCAAAATCTCTATTTGTATACCACCTGTACTCTTCTCATGTTTTCCTTTTTTTTTTTTTTAATACTGGGACCTAAGGCTTTTACACTGAGCAACATCTTCAGGGACTTCTTAAACTTTGAGATTGGGTTTCACTAAGGTGTCCGTATTGGGTAGAAACCTGGGATTTTCCTGCCTCAGCCATCTAAATTGCTGAACTTATGGCTGTGTGCCGCCATGTCTCTGTTTCCTTTAAACTTTTGGGAATTTTTTTTTTTTTTGTGCTTCCTAGGGGATAATATACCTGAAAGCATAAATTTATCGCCATATGTATGTGAATGTATAAAATTATTATAAAATTATGAAAATTGTATTCTAATCTAATTTGCTGTATGTGTGTATACACACCCAAAGTTGGTAATTATATACCACAGCCATTAACACTTTAACAGGTTGATTGTGTATATAAAGCTATAACGTGAGTTGTCAGAGATAATGTGCCCGTCATGGTGGGAAATGCTGATTTAATGGAGGAAGTGTGGGCTTCCAAATAGGGTAGTTCTGGTGTGGATTCTGGTTTTAGCAGTTGGAAAGTTGTATAACTTCTCATTCATAAATTAGCTTAGTTATCCTCATTTGAAAATTTGTGGGAAAAAATTCTCACCATGTATGAGAGAACTCTCACTTAGTAGAGGCCATCCTTGTCACTGTGTGTGTGATTTATGTCGTTGGTGTTACGGTGGCATCAGTGTTCTGGGAAATAGTCCCCAAGGGGTAGAGTGGGATTCTTCAATGACGACCTCCTGTAGAGAAGAATTGGAAGGAAGAACTGGAAGCCTTAACCTGTTTGATCCACTGATTATGTGCATTCAAGTTCGCTGTGCATCAGTATTTCATAGGACTTTATATTGAGTATAATGCTTTGCTCTCTAGAAGTACTGTTCTCAGGTCTCTAAAATAGAGACTCTGAAAAGCAGAAGTGATTCTTAATTCCTCCTCTTTCCTTACTCCTCATGTGTGCATCAGTACCATGTATCTATCAGTACATCTTGTCTGATCCAGTTCTACCAGGCATTTCCAGTAAGTCTGATACTTTCCAGTTTCGCCAAACTGCCTGACTTCCTTTCAGGCTTCCCTGGCTGACTTTTCTCTGCTCAGGGGCTCTGAGATGTGCTGGTCTGTCTGCCTGGACCTGGTCTCCCTCTTCCCACATCCTTATCATTCCACCCTGCTCTTCTTACCTGAGCCGGTTGGGGTCAGTAAGGAAGGTTCTGGATCGTTTGTTACTGGGCTGAATCCTGGCTTTCCTGTTTATGTACTCCTCATTCTTCCTGTAGCTCAGTATCCCTTCTTGTAGAGTAGGGATGAAAACACTGCTTACCTCACAAGGCTGTAGGGAGATTACGTGGATAATTCATGGGAGAACTTAGAATCTGGCATGAATTCAGGACCCAAATATTTGCTGTCATATCTGCCATCAGGTTGGCCTCTTTATCATTATTTAGGTCCCAGCCCAGCGATCTTCCCAGGCCTTTCAGTCAGGCATATCCTATGTAATTGCACACTTACTTGCATTTTGCCATGCTCTCCTAATGAACCGTTTTCTAAGGGCAGCGATGAGTCTGTCTGAGGCATCCCTAGAGTACCAGCACTTGGTACATTTCGTTCCTAGGATTCTGAGTACATAGATGTATTTGTTGGAATGTATGAATGAAAGTGGAATGAATGAATAGAAAAGGAAATCTGGTTACCCAGAGGTGTTGGAGGAAGTCTAGGTAAATGCTGAAAGTATTCTTTCTGTCTTTCTTGGAGGATGGAAGGCTCATAGTGAAATTAAACTTTAAAAAAGGAAGAGGAGTTATACCATTGGATAGAAGAGGCTTACATAATTGAGTAGTGTGTCCAGGAAATCAAATTAGTTATAAAAGTGAGTTGGGGCAAGAGAGCTTTGAAGGTATCAGGAGCCACTGATAGCATTTAAGAGGGAGGTTTGGCTGGCATACTGTGCAGGGGCTGCCAGAGGAGAGAAAGCATATGGTTTTGTGGAGCTGATAATGGCGGTGACTGCTTGTGGATAACCCAGAGGAGTGGTTCTCCAACTTAAGAGCACATTCCCTTTTCCTGGAGAACTTGTTAAAGACACATTGCTGGCCTGGGGATAGTGCTTACCTCAGAAATGCTGAGCCCTGTGTTCCCAGCCAGTGCTGTAAAGGAACAAGGAGTTCAAGATGCTATTGTAGCCGGTGGTTTAGCTCCGTGGCTTAAGCGCCTGCCTGGCAAGCACAAGGTTGTGAGTTTAATCCCTGGTACCAGCAACAACAACAACAACAAAATTTAAGATGCTATTGTATTTCTTTATGTCTTGGAGAATTTACATAATACAGAAAAACGTTACTAAGTTATAATGTAGCTTGATTGCTACTTATATATGTCTGCCTAATCTGGATTATCACTCACAGGCAGACAGTTAACCTTTAGGTGTTTTAGTCTGTTTCACAGTGTTACAGAATGCCATGGTCTAGGTAGTTTTTAAATTCAGGTGATTGGTCAGAAAGTGCCAGTTTGAGGGAGCGGTGTCTCATAGGCCCTTCTTGCTGTGTCCTGACCTGGAGGAAGGTGTCACATGGGCGCAGAAAGACAAGAGAGGATTAAATTTGCTTTTATAAGGATCTTATTTCCAATGTGCTTCTGAGAGATTCAGCTCATAAAAGTAGAGCCCAAATGGCCTACTGTCCTACTTATCAACATTCTGGTATTGAGGATTAAATTCCTAACACCTGAACTTTGGGGACACATTCAGACTATATCCCTGGGGGGGTGAAATTAGGAGTGATTATTTTCTTTGTGTTCATCTCATTCCAAGCTTAACAGTAAACACACTGTACTTTTGTCCTTGGAGGAAGTAACCTAAAGAACAGTTATTAGGTAACTTTAGTTGGGTTGACAGCTATGAGTCTTCCTTGTTAGTTTTTTTTGTTGTTGTTGTTGTTTGTTTGTTTTGAGACAGGGTCTCACTGAGACTTTTCCTGGACTAGCGTTGAACTCTTAGACCTAAGTGATTCTTCTTATTGTCTTGAGTAGCTGGAACCTTGGTGGTGGTTGTTAGTTTTAAGACAACATGGGGCTCGTTTAGCCCTTGGGTAGGCAAAGCAATGTCACTGCCAGTTGTGGTAGGGTGGGGGTTAAGGCTGTTACATGAGCATTCTGTCTCTGCTAGCTACATGGACAGTGTGACTTCTCTTACTTGTAAGCTGGAGAGAATCATGAGCAGTCATATCGACTTTACAGTGTTTGAAGGAATGTTGTAAACTCAGACATGAAGAAGTGTGGTAAACTTAAATTGTAATCCTATAGGAGATACAGATTTTGTGATGGGTTGGAAAAGGCTTGCACTAGCAGGTTGTTAAGGTTTTGGGAATTTTATGAGCTGGGTGATGCTGGTAGCTTGAAATCAACCATAAGGTGAGTAAAGAAAGTACTTACACCAAAGAAGTTGGCAAATGCTACAAATCGGGATTTTGTTTCTTTTAATTTTTATGAAAACTGGTTGTTAGTATTCACCAGCACACCACTGCGTGTGGTTATATGTGGCAGATACTTTGTTGGTTACTTCACTATCATTTTTACTCAGCTTTTCCCTTTCCTGCTTTCCACTAAGAACTTAAAAAAGTTAAAGCTAGGTTCTCACTTTTGTCGTTGTCTTTACAGCTTCAAGTAAGCTCGTAATTTAATTCTGATGAAAGGGATTTAATGGAAATCTGCTACAGAACTGTTGGAGAAAATATTTTCCTCTGAATCTATAGGCATAAGAGGAGGCCTTTTTTGGTGCTGTGAAGGCCCCTTAGTTTTGTGTTTGGAAAGTCGGAGAGAATATGATATCTGCAGCTGGTGTTAGGAGGCATGGAGTCTGCAATTAAAAAGCCAGCACAGGGTGGGAGGGATCTGTTGAGTGGCTTTGTGAAGTTGTTAAGTCACTGAATTTACCATGGGATCACTTCTCCATGGATTTCTTGATAAGTAAACACCAGAAGTCCACATGGTTAAAGCCATTGTTGGGGCTATTACCAGTTTCTTGTAGTCAAAAGCATTCTACTGTTGTCATGGTACTTTCCATTTATATTTTGGCACCTTCAAAGGATCACAGCATGCATGAGCCTCCCCTGTTTTTTTTAAAGAGTAGGCTTTTAAAGAAGTTTTATTCTCTGGCTTAATAAGAAGTATAGGCAGAAGGCAAAAAATGCATCTTGTTCATTAGGTAGTAAATTCTGAACAGTGCCCATTGGGACTCAAGAGGAATGAAACAGTGAGCTGCTTTATTTCCATTTCTGGTAGACTATTATTGGTAGGAAGGGGGAAGATTCCTGTTCTGTTTTGCTTTGAGAAGGAGACTCAGGTCTGTGCTGTATAGGGAAGGCCACGCACCTTTGGAGCTGCAGACAGGTTAAACTGAGTTGTCAGAGCAGCTCTGGGCCAAGCTCTTTGTGCCCTGATTAGTTCTAGCACTTTCACTTGACCTCCTCTTGTTAGATGGCTTTCCCTTTTGGGAAATACCCTCATGTTGCCCTAGCCATGAGAATCACTCTGCGGGTTAGGGTTCCCTGTGACACTGAGAGCTGGGGACTCTTTAGCTCCATTGCCTGTCGTCTCATCTCATGTGCATCCTGGACAGGGAGAAACACTCCGGAGTCTTGTGCTCTCTCCTTGTGTTTTCTGGTAGTAGATTCCCACCTCTCTTTCCACCCTCTGGGGATGGCTCTGGCATTGGCATTTTTGGCCTTTTGTGTGCAACAATGATTTTGTTTGAGATACTGCCTTATTTATGGGTAGCATTTGCAAGCTGTGCTGATAGCCCAGTTCCAGGGAACAACACTTAATGTGACATTCTGAATAAGTGAATTCTTTGTTGTGCAACACTGTGGCCCTGAGAAAAGGAGAAACAAAAAATTAAGCTATTGGGTTTTATTTTCCATGTTTTGAGGGAAACAGTATCATACATACACATGCCAAACCAAGTCAGTCATTCAACCAATATCGTTGAGTACTTTACAGGCTCTTTGCCAGCTATGGTTTCATGAGGACAGGACCCAACTCTATATTTTCTGCTGTGTCTCCAGCTTTGAGAACAGTGCCTGGCTCACACTTAGGGCTCAGAACTCTTTTATGAATGAATGCAAGAATAAACTGATGCCCGGAACCTTAGATACAGGGCACCAGGGCTTTTAATCTGTAGTAGTATCCAGAAGTTTTCTCTTTTTTCCCCTACAGACAGTGCAGCATTTGGAGATACTGTGAATTGTCACAGCTGCTGCATGCTGGTGCCTGGTAGTATGAGCCAGGGGTGCTACTAACATTCTCCAGTGTACCAGATAGTCCCCCATACCAGAGTTTTCCAGTCCATCATGTCAGTTATTTAAATGGAGGTGGTGAGATATAGGCTAGAGGGAGTGATACACCACTAAAGGAAGAATACAGTGTTTCAGATATTCTTTGGGAAGAGCTTTCACAGTGCTGTGGAAACAAGGAGTGACCCAGTTTTTCTATTTTCCTTTCTTTTCTTTTTTTTTGGAGGGACCTATTAGCAGGGCAAAGTTTTGAATCTGGGACTTGGAGGATGTGTAGGAGTGACTGGCAGGGAGGATGTGGAAGGAAGTTAATTCCAGGCAGAGGACACTGCATGTGTGTAGGGTCACAGAACAGAAACAGTGTGTGCAGGGTTGGCCTGAGTCATGGAGGGCCATGGGATCCAGTCCTGGACCTCTGGGCACTGTGTGGAGACATTTGGATATTGTGGTGCAGGCAGAGAGGCACCATCCACTAAGCTTATAGGAATGAGATTTAAGGTGACCAGAAGTTGCAGTTGGAGGAGACAGAGGCCGAGGATCACACTGAGGCAGAAAGATTTACCTACTAAGTAGTCACTGGTGTTCAGAACGAGGAGTGAGCGACTAGTTTCTTATGGCTGCCATTACAGATTACCACAAAACAAAACAAAACAACCCAAAACAGTGGGTTTACAAGGACAAAACTTTATTCTCTCATCATTTTGGAGGGTAAGTCTGAAGTCACAGCCCTAGAGGGTCGTACTCACTCAGAGACTCTAGGGAATAATCATCCTTGCTTCTTACAGCCTCTGTGGTTTCCCATGTTTTGTTTTTCCTGTCGTTTCTGACCTGTGGCCACGTCACTGTAGTTTTTGCCTTTATTTTTGTGTGTACTTGTTCTCTGGTCTTGTATTCTTCTCTGGATGTCTCTTATGAAGACACTCGTCATTGGATTTAGGGCTCACCTGCATAATCCAGGATGATTGTGTCTGTAATTATACCCCCCAAATCCCTTTTTCCAAGTGAGGTCATGTTCACAGGTTCTGGTATTCAGATTGGATTTTTTTTGGCTTGTGAGTTTTGGAAGCTTAGGAAGAAAACAGAAGGTAGGATTCATAACAAAAGATACTTGGATAATAGAATTGGCAGAGTGGATGTGTGAACTGAGAGAGGGGTGAGTAAGAAAAATTTCAGTAGTCATGTTTGTTTGTGGAACCTCTTTACGTTTGCAGTACAGAATGGGTACAACACATTGTAATGCTTCTTATGTCCTCTTTGCTTTCCCGTCCCTTCCCTTCTATCGCTTGGTCCCCTTCCCATTTCCAATTATCTTTTGTTTTGATCTTTAAATTATTTATACTCTGAGTTTCTAATATAAGACAAACCGTAAGATAGTTAAACTTGTGTATCTGATTTATTTCATTTAACAGTTTGATTTTAGTGTGTATCCATTTTCCTACAAATAGCTCAAGTTTATCCTTCTTTATGACAGAGTAGTCCTCTGTTGTTATAAGTACATTTTCTTTATTCATTCATCTGTTGATGGACATAATAGGCTATTTCCAAGACTTAGCTGTTATGAATTGTGCTGCTATAAAAATCCCCTTTACAGTCTTAGGCACTGGGGATCCCATAGAGCTTTTGTTTACTTAGGTTATATTTTTCAGTATTTATTGTATTAGGAATTATAACTGATAAATTTTGGAACTATGTATTCATTTAAAACTAAATGGATTTCATATTAAAATGTGTTTTTTTAGTTGATCCCTCACCCCATTAAAATAGTGAAAAGAGTGGCATTATTTTGTATTTATGGACATCTTTTTATCAGGTTTTCTGTACCTAGTTCTGCATTCATTCTTTGGGGTAAGCTGTTTTGGTTGAAGAACATAAAGAAAATCTGACCTTTCATAGTAGGGAATTGATAAATTCTCAAGAACCCAGAGGTCTCAGATTTGAGATAACACTTGTATAGACTGTTGGGTAGGTGGATTGATGGTGGTCTCTAAAGAACATGCCCCATGGAGACAAAATAACTTAGTTTTCTTTTCCCCACATGGGTGTTTAAGCTTGGAAAAGGTCAAGAGTAAATTTCTGTATTTTTTTTTTTTTATTTTTATTTGAGAAGACTGGGAAGTACAGGTTGGTGTGTATTAGTGGAAACTAAAAATTTGGATTTGGATGTGATGTGTTCGCAGATAACTGGAGTCATGGGTGTGATTACCCTTTGATAGTATGCAGAATGGGAGGGGCCACCCTACCCTGAGAAAAGGAATTTTCTAGGGCTGGACTTGTTGGATAAGTGCTTTAAAGGCTCCAGTTCCTTTTGCCTTCTCTTACTTTTTCTAGATCTGCTGAGCAATTTGTCTCTTTAGGACCTTTGGACATGTGCTTTCTGTCGCCTTGTTGCCTTATTCTTACACTACTGCAAAGTGGTTGGTTACTCCTTAGCATTCAGCACAGTTTGTGTTTGATTTTTGGGTCTGGCCTCCCAGACAATGTAAGTTCCATGAAGCAGGAACTGGGTCTTTTATATCCCCTTACTGCTAATCAGAGGCAAGAAGAAATCTAATAAAATTCAGACGATGGGGCAGTTCAGTCCCACTAACTGGGCAGCAGTCACACTCAGCAAATGGTCATTAGAAGTCTGGCAGATGAAGGCTTGGTGCAGGCATAGGCGTGCTAGGGTATGTAAAACATGGTTTCTGCCTTGGAGAACTGTGAATGGAGATATAAAAGTGTTGTTCGTGGGACAACAGAGTCTTTAGAAGCTTCAGTGTGGTGGGAACAAATGAGGAAGGGGTGCTTTCTCAAGTCTGGAAAGCTGGTGGGTGTTTTCCTGGTGGCAGAGTGGAGTAGAGAAGGCATTTTGGGCAGCAGTTCTGAGCACAGATGTGGGAAACTAGATTCTGTGTTGAGAGGAATTGTTGGTAGTTCAATAACATAGGAGTATATTAAATCTTTAAAGTTGCACATATTTTAGGACAATTGGGAAAGAGGAAGAGATTAAAACCGCTGAGAGGGGAAGGCGATTTTAGGGCAGAAGATAGAACACCCAAGAGGAATGATAACTTTTCCATTGTTTTAGATCCCCTTACTTGAGGTATCATAGGAGCCAGGACTTAATATGGCGCTCGCTCTCTTTTACCTTGAACTTTCTACAGGCATTTCCAAAGTCAGTTTGATCGTGCCAAGATATTTTTCTTGCCCAGGAAGAATAACTCAGCCTTCACCCTACATCCAGTGTGCCATGGATCAGCTATGCCAATGCTGCCTTGTCAAGTAAAAACAATTTGGTAGGATCTGTTGCTTTCCTTTTCCAGTCATTTCATTCATGGATTAATCTAATGAGGTTGGTGAGATTAGCACCACTTCAGGCATTGACGGGATTAAAGAGCTAATACAAATGTTGTCAGATTGTTTGTCAAGATAAGTATGGAGGACCTATCAAAAGCTAAATAATTTATTTTTCTCCTGGGTTCTGTGAGGAATGTCAATATTGACCTTGCTTAGTTTTAGTTATTTTGAATAAAGCTCCGCACAGTACTGTGGTAGTGTATGGAAAATGTTTTTTGGGGTCAGAGTTGTTTTTACTATTTGGTCAGTTTTAGATTGCATGTTAACTCCCTCTTTACAAGATTCCTTATGAACTGGAGACACTATTTACATTTCTGCTAAGTCACCGCAACCTGCTTTAAGATCATTAAATAATCAACATGTTTTTGACATTATATTTTCATTTACTTAGCTCTTGCTGTGTGCCTCCCACTGTGTGAGGTGATATGGGGGTGTAGAAAAGAAATAGAAACCTGCTCTCCGAACCCTCTAGAATGCTGCTTCTTAAAATAACTTGTGAGGGACTAGTTTTTTTTTTAATTAATTAATTTTCAGTCTCTTGCAGACTGATATATGATAAAAATGAATTACTAGAAAAATGAAATACGGCTTTCATGTTGCAGCAGCGTCTCACGGCTGTAAATGTTTCAGTGCTCAGTTTTTCATGTTTCTTATTGAGGACAAGCAACATTTTTGGCCCACACTTTTGATAGCACTGATCTGTCCTGTTCATTCATGTCCCTACATAATTTTGGAAGTGACAAATGAATTAGTTATATTTACTTATTTTAAATCACAACTGCACTGTATGTTTACATCCTTGGGTGGCCCTTGAGGGTGGTGGGAGACTTTAGCACTCCTAGAGGCTTCCCAGGTGAGTTTTTGGAGATTTGGGATTGAACCTCTTTTCAGAATCCGGTGTGTATGGTCGTGGCTCTGTTGGCTGATGTTGCTTACATCTTAGTGCTTTATGACGAAGCATTTATTGCTTTAAATTGCTCTCAGGCTTTGAATTTTGGTATTTTTTACTTCTTTGCTGTTTATGAGCCACTGTGAGCTTGGTGATTAGTAGTTAAGTTTCTGTTTTTACCATGTGTTTTGATTTTCTGGGTTGCCATTGAATTAAAGGAAATGATCCAGTTACTTAACATCGGGAAACTGGATTTTTTTTGGTCCCTGGGATCGAACCCATGACTTTGAACTTGCCACACAGGCGCTTGTGGCGCTAAGCTAAATCCTCGGCCCTATATTTACTTATTTTAACTATGAGGGCTAAGATATACAAGCAAGACAGTGTGGTGTAAAGTGCCGCATTGGGTTATAATGAGCAATATTTATTGCGTTGGTTGTTCTGAGTGCATTCTGAGTGGCTTTATGCCAGCCTCACAACACTTGTAAGGCAGGGCCTATGATTGTTTCTTTTTACAGATGGGGAAACTGAGGCACAGGAATTACATAATTTGTTGAGGGTCACATAATGATGGTGCCGGCATTGGGACTGTAACTATTCTTGTATAGTGAAGCTAAAATGATGGGGGAATTCAGAAGAGAGAGGACTTAGGCTTGCAGGTTTCACTAGAGAGTGCTGGAGAAAGGATAGAGCGTGGTGCTTCCCTGATCAGATCTGGTACAGCAGCTGCTGGAATCCTGGTAGGTTGGGTGTGGGGGCGGTGGTGAGCATACGCGATTCTGCTCTTGGATTTGTCACACTATCTCATGCCTAATAAATCCACCGTGAGGGGGGGAGTGGAGTCCAGGAGGCTGTGAGGGAGGTTGCTTCAGTGATCAAAGCATGAAGTAAAAAAGCCTGGCAGATCAAACTTTTAAGTAGGACTTGAGAATAAGCATTGACTTGGTGACAGGTCGACCAGAGGAAACGAAAGAAGAGAGGAGTGTGAAAGATGCTCAGATTCTGGGGGGACACATTTAGATACACTGGTAGGTTTTGTTGCTGGAGGACATCAGAGTGGCACATTTTTGCGCTTAGTCTTTAGTGATATGATAGTTAAACTTGTATTTAGTTGTGGAATGGAAATGAATGTTCAGGCTCCACCTCATTCCCATGGCTTCTTATCTACATTAATCTGATTATTTGATAGTTTTTTTGATACTGAAGGGACCATATAGCTTTGCTTTATGTCTCTTGCTCCATACTTAAAACCTTTCCTTCCTAAGTTGTAATGAGCTGCTTTGGTGGTAGTTGATCGTCAGAATTACTCCACAGGCTTGCTAAGCACCCTCGAAGGAGTGGAAATGAGCAAGCCTCCTGAAAATAAAAAGGGTAGGGGTTGCGCCTTGCTAACAGACCCCAGCTCTTCAGACTAGTTTTCCTGTGACCAAGTAGGGAGATTTGTTTCTTTGACTCAGAATTGTAGGGTTGGCCTCTCCATTTCTGAGCAGTTCACCTAAAACAAACCAACAAAATCACCACCAGCAGCACCAAAAAGGGGTAATTGTCCTTTGTCCTTCCATGGCACCAAATACTGTAGGGGTGTGTCCAGCATGGGGTCAGGGTGTTCGCTGAGGATGGAGCACAGGGTCAAATGAAAGGGGCCATGTCATGGTGAGTGTAAGTCAGGTTGGCAACTGCAGTGGGTAAAAGCCTTGGCTTGCGTTTGTTTTCTCTGCCTTCAGATCCCTCACACACTGGTATGGTAAGTACTAAGTGAAATCGCAATAAAAAGGGAAGAATTAACATTAGATGTGGTTACAGTACAAGAGTAGACCAGGGCCATTGGCTGAAACTCTAAAGAGAATATCATTTTTTTCAAGGCTGCCTTAAATATAATACTGGGCAGGATAAATTAATGGGTAATAGATACTTAGGTCCCCTTTCCTGCCTTACAAATATGCAAAGTAAAGAGTTCAAGTTTTTTTTTTTTTCCCCTGTAGTTTTCCTGGAGTTTTTAAGAGCCACACCCAGGTGCTCAATATTGGTGGATAACATGCATTTGAATGTGAATTAGTAGGATAAAATTATTTAGATCAGAACAGAATAAATGCCCCCCTGTAGTACTTATATTTAGATATAACTGGAATCAGAAGCTCTCCCACATTGAAATTCGAGAAGAGGAACTACTTGCCTAGGAGGCCACTTCTGGATAGGACGAGGGAGTTTGACATAGGTCAGTGGTTGGTGAACCTAGGGCGTGTGTTGTAGTGGGCTGTTTGTGTCATTGAAAGCTCTAAAAGGTCACATCACTGTCATAGGGCATTGGCACTTCTGAGTGTGTGTTTATCCATGGAGGACATTTCCAATAATTCTTTGGAGAGTTTTTAAGCACCCATTTATGTGCATGGTCTTATATGATTGGGCATGCAAAAGATCATAATTCTGAATGACAGTGGTGGTCCCTTCCCTTTTTTGGGAGATGGTCTCAGTTCCTTGCTGAGGTGGGCCTTGAGCTTGCTATTCCCCTGCCTCAGCTTCCTAAGTAGTTAGGGTTATAGATGTGTGTTACTGTGCTACAGTGATTCCATGTTTAAAGTATTTCTTAGTTTGGACTAGTTAACTTGCTGGCTGAACACATGTCATTTTCTCTTTTTTAGAATGGGCATGTAACATAGATAGGGTTGTTTCCATTTCACAGAAGAGCAAGGGAGCCAGGATTCGAGGTTAGGTTTGTTTGAAACATGCTGTGCTCTTCAGAGGTCTTACTGTCTTGGATTTGGATGTTCCTCATGTAGCCACCTAACCATGCACTTCACTTCTGTCAGTCTTTCTAAATCAAGTTTCTCACCGCATAGAAGGGACTCCTCTTCCATAAGTGACTTGGCTATCGTGATGATGGGCATCAGTTTACTTCTTTGATGCTTTGGAGCAGTCTCACCATTGCTGTGATTCTCCCCCCATCCCCCCATTTTTGCTTGCTTTAGATAGAGGCACAGAGACTGCACTGGCTGTTTTTTTGTTAAGCTCACATCCTTTGGTTTCCTCTCAGGTTCCCATAGTGAGTGAGTGGCGGGCTGCAGGTGTGGTTCTGGTGGGGGGTAAATATTAATAGCAGTGTTGATGATGGTGGATGTTCAGAGCTGGGTTTCAGGTGTGGCTTTGATGCAAATGTGTCGTCCTGAGGGATAGAGGAGAACCTCCCTTTTCCTACATTGTGGTTCAGTTTCCTAAGGTTGCTGTCACAAAGCACCAGCGACTATCTTAAAATGACAGAAATTGTTCTCTTTCAGTTTTGGAGGCTACAAGTCTAAGAGGATGATGTTAGCAGGACCTTGGTGCCTCCACTGCTTTAGGGGGGATCTTTCCTTTCCCCCTCTAGCTTCTGACAGCCGCAGGCCATAAAACTCCAGGCCCTACGTTGTCTTCACATTGTTCTCTTCCTTCTGTGTTGTTCCCTTCGTTTTTAAGGACAGCATCCTCATTAAATTAACTCAGTCTGACCCCATCGTGACTGTAATACCTTGGGAAAGACCTCACTTCCAGATAAGATGACATGTACATCTTTTTAAGGGACCCAGTTCTACCCATAACAGTATGTCTCCAAGGCCTCCCCACAGCCTTGTTTTAGGTTGGCCTGGTACTGGACTCTGTCTTCTGGATTCTGAGTCAGATTCTACTACCTTTCCATGGTGTTCAGAAACCTCTAGTTATCAACCAGTTCCATTTCTTCTGTTATCTTTACCTACTTGCCTCATTGACTTCTCTCTGATATCAGTGAAACATGTGCCAGGCTGTCTTGTGTTAGCTCTTCCTTCACCCCAGAGCCCCATTTTCCAGTTTCTTTCCTGTTTCTCTGAACTTTTCCAGGTGCATCCTGTACTTTTTGCCTGCTTCACCTTCCACTTGCTTCTCTGCTTTACTCTAGTCTGGCTTTTGCAGTCATCATTCTACCTCTGTCTCATGTCACAGGTGATGGCCGTATTCCCAGCATTGCTTGATCTTGTTTTGCTGTCTGCAAAGCAGTTGTTTTCCCTTAGTTTCTCAGGTAAAGTACTCCTACTGTACTTCTGTCCTCTTCTTGAGTGGCCATGCTGTCTTGGTCTCCTTCGATGGCTTCTCCTTTCCACTGGCCTTTAAATCACTATTGGATTTTCTCTGGGGTCTGTTAGATCCTTTTCTTTTCTCACCCTTCTTTCTCTCTGAGTGATCTCTTACCTTCAGTTTCAGTTGCTACCCATAAACAGAGAAGTCAAATTTAGAACTGTCTTAGACTTCTCTGTACTCTATACCTATATTTCTAAGTCCCTGTAAAAAACGTATTATCCTGTTTGTGTGATATTTCAAAATTGCAGTCTTAAGATACTTTCCTCTTGTTGCTGAGACAAAATACCCAATGACTAAAATTATGAGAGGAAAGGTTTATTTAGTTTACAGTCTGTGGAAGTTTTAGTCCATAATCAGCTGGTGTTGTGGCACGGGGCATCAGTTCATGGTGTCATAAGACAGCAAAAGCAGCAAGAGCAAAAGACGGAAGAGCAAGTCTCAAGTCTCTTTTCCTCCCTAATATTGTAAGCAGGCTGCCCTCCCTAGGGTGGATATAGCACTCACACCATCTCTGAGCCCTCCTCTTGCATAGGCTCAGGAGGTTTACAAAATGAGGACCCTGAGTGCCTGCTGAGTTACTTACATTTCTGAACTTCTCAAATTGACACAGTGAATCAGTGTTACAACATGTAGTGTGTAAACAGCCACCCTAAGGCATGTTCTCTACACCCTAGGATTTAGAACTGCTGAGTCAGTTAAGCTTCTAAACTTCAAAAGTTGACACAATGGATTAAGCATAGCAAGATGTTTAAAACTGAACTTGTGATCCACTTTTCCTTCTCCTCAAAGACCCCAAACACTGTGTGTCCTGTATCAGGAGGTATTACCATTCCAGAAACCTACATAACTTATGACAGCTATACTTTCACATGTCATTCAAGCCAGTTTAAATCCTGTTGAGTTTTCCTCCTAACCATCCCTTCATAACCTCCTTTCTCTCTCCTCTACCAGCACCATCTTAGTTCAAGTTACCATTATCTCCTATAATATCCATGTTAATTGGTCCCAATCCCCTTATCCCTCTCCTCTCAGTTTGACTGTTACCCTGTTCAATTTTTCACGCCACAGACCTGTGTGAGTTGAATACCATATCCTAGCTTAAAATCTTTCCTACATTTTTCACCTTATACATTGAACCCAGGTCCCTTATACATGTTAGGCAAGTACTCTGCCACTGAGCTACATTAACAACACTTTGTTTTTTATTTTGAGTCAAGAGTTTTATTAAATTGCCCAGGCTGGCTTCAGACTTGTGATCCTCCTGCCTTGACCTCCCAAGTAACAGGGATTACAGTTATGTGCCATGGTAACTGGCACTTACTGTTCTTGTGTTAATGACAGAAGTCCTGTAGTTTTTCCACAAGACCCTGCTCAGTCTCTCTCATTTCCACTGTTTTGGTCTCTTAACACCTATCTGCTTCCTGTGCCTCTGCTGCTGTGATAGCTTTCTTTTATTTTCCCAGCCCCACATACTTTTTACAGGCTTTTCCTCAGCTTTCCCCCTTGTTAGGCACACATTGCCAAATAATATTTTCTTTTCTGAAAATAGATCTTTTTATCAGTAGATCATGCACCTCTTACTCTGATGATAGTTCTCCTTGTCTTGAAGTCTTCAGCTTTTATCAATATAATTATTCCTGGCCTCTCCTGTGTTTGTTGTTTGGATGGTATATATCGTTTCCATTTACTGTCAGTTTATGGCATCTCAGTTCAAAAATTTCATTTGTCTTATGAAACAAATTTGTTTGGGGAAGGTGACCCCGTTTGTGTTCGTGTGGGGAAGATAGCCCGAATTGTGTTTGTCACCCACTGTGGAGCTTGTGAATAGAAGCAAAATTTTGTTGAATACTTTTGAGAACTGAATTGTGAACAGAAGCGTTTGTGAACCAATATATTACTATATATTTTTGCACTTAAATACAAGATATAGTTGAGCTTTGCTTTAGCTTTTAATCCATTCTGGCAATCCCTGTCTTTTAATTGGAATCCTAGTCTATGGTCATTTAACCAGTATTTCATATAGTTATTGATATACCTGTATTTGGGCCCAGCTTTCATTGTTTTCTGTGGGTTACTAAACTATACTTTTAATTTACCTAATGACATTTCAGTTATATTCTCTCCTTTTTAAATAGCTGCTCTAGGAATTACAGTATCTATCTGAACACTTCACATCTCTTTCTAGTTAACATTGTGTCTCCTCATACAGAATGTTAGGACTCCATCATTGTAAGGGTTCTCCTCTCAGAGCTAACTTCTACTTCATAGCGCTCAGCTCGAAGGCAGCTTTCCCAGAGAATGTTGTCTGACTTTGCAGACTAGGTGAAGCCCTTATCACTTACTCTCTGAACAGGCAACTTCTCTGTTAGGCATTTATCACACTCGTAGTTTGCTTGCTGTTTCTGGAATCTCCAGTAGTTAGCACAGTGCTACATTCACAATTGTTTGTTGATGGAATGAAGGACACTCCTGATTTGTGGTTCACAAAAAGCAACAGATTTTGTGGTAATCATATAGAGGGTAGAAATCACATGATCTGAGGTTTACAGGTTGAAAAGGCAATGTATGTGGAATGGCATGTAATAGTCAAGAAGATTAAATGAGAGAAAAAATAGAAAACAGCTACTGCCACCATTTATAGGGCACTTAATAATGGACCAGGCAGTGTGCTAAAGTCTGCACATTTTATCTTATGTAATGTCAGCTTTCTAAGTTATTCTTATCTCCTTTTAAACAAAGCAGCTGAGGTACGGAAAGGTCAGTTACTGTGGTCTCAGGCCTGGGAGAGGGCTCTGCATGCAAACTGAGAGCTGTGTGAGTCTAACACTTAGAATAGAAGTGAAGCCTGGAATGCTGAGCTTGATGTTTGAGGCTTTGAGTGCCAGTCCTTGGTAATGGCGTTTGATTCGGGGCAGATTTAGGTGTAGAAAATATCAGGGATGTTATTTAGGATCTGTACTGAGTGGAGCTACATGCTTCTTTAGCCCCTGTAGTGGGGAAAAATGTGGAAAACCTGAGACTTGGATAGGGTCATGCAGAACAGAAGAGTATGTCCGACAAATTCATCTGGGGCCGGAAGGTAGGCTGGACATGAAATGAGAGAGGAGCAGTAGCTGGACCCTGCTGTGACAGTGACGACCACTGTTAAAGAGAGTGACTGTATACTCTATTTTAAAGGAAGAAATAAATGTGAGACCTATTTCGAGAGCTTTGTGGTTAGGGCTGTTTAATGAAGTAGGAGAGTAAAAGATTTTTCCTTTATGTACTGGGTCATAGTCAATAATTGTTAAGTATTGTCTAACAGCCATTAAATGTATCTGAGAGATTATGATAGCTTGGTTTTTAAACAAGGGTCTGCAGATATCCTTTGGGGCCTGAGAAAAGGCTTCTTGGAAGGAGTGATGGATTAGGCTAGGAGGAGTAATTAGGAAACTATTTTAAAAGGTTCATTTGGGCTGGGGGTGATGGTATATGTCAGTAATCATACTTGGGAGGGACTGCAGGTTTGAGGCCAGGTTAGACAACTTAGGGTGACCTGGTTTAAAAAAAATTCTGAGTAAGATTTGTGTTAATACAGATTGGCAAGCATAGAGTTACATTTTTTCTACTTCCATGTCATTGTCACCCTTGGTGGACATTTCTGTCCAATTCATTGTATGGTCATTCAGTTAGTTTTAGATAACTAGGTGACTGTACAAATGGGCAGTTTGGCACATATTTTTTGTGCATATAGATGGAAGAGGTTAAGAACGAGTATGTATTCTTGCATATGTGTTTCTGTACCATTTATTAATTGACCTGATGCACACTGAAAATTGTACTATTGAACATTTTTTTATTTCTTGAATGAGAAAGAGCTTAAACAGTTTCTAAACTAGCATCAAAATGTTTTCATTTTCCCAACGAAATATTTTATTGAAATAAAAACATTGCTTTGAAAGTGATCCAAAAAATAAAATCAATCTCTGAAGTTCAAGGTACATGCATAAGATTTATGGATACATTTGGACCAAAGTATTAAGGGTCTTTTTTTTTTTTATAACAGTGTAGAGCAGTGATGGCAAACCTTTTAGAGCTTTCAGTGATAACAAACAGCCAGCCGCAGCATGTGTGGTATAGGTTTGCCACCACTGGTATAGAATATGAAAATGCAGAGTGGACACTGGCCTTACATATTAATGTGGGCTATTTTCCAGGCTTTGGTTTCCGTTTGTCTGGATATCTGTTTCCCTAGAATTGCTCTATGACTTGTATTTTAGTTGAAGCCAATGGCAAAAAAACAGTGTATCTTTTTTCACCATAATTGCCATAATAGACAAACTCTGTTGTCTTTTGTCTCAGTTTTACATGTGTGGACAACATTTTTGGCCTAGATGTGGTTAATTGTAATTGCATTTAGAATTATCTCTGAAATCATGTATTCCCTCCAGTGGTTATTAAATATATTTTCTTTTTCTTTTTTCATATTGTGCAAAGGGAACCATTTCAGCCTTTAATATGGAATTCTTCTTTACAGGAAAAGTTTCAGGACTGCTGATCTAGTGCCTGGAGCACAGACCTAGGAACAGATACTGACTGACTGTTGTGTGTGCCCCCTGGTCTTTGAGAGTCTTATTTGTCTCACTTTTGCAAGTAGGCAAAGAAGCAGCTAATGGATCTCCTTGAGAATTGTCCAGAGCTGCGGCAGAACAAGTTGGAAGTCTCTAACAAAAGCCACTGCAAGAATTACGATGCTTGTTACTTTTATTTAAAAAAAAAAAAAATCTTTGAAGAGGGAAACTCTGTCCCTTTCAGATTCTGGCTTGAGGGGTTTTAGAAGCATGCTGTTTAAAATCTGGACTGTCTCTTTGCTGTTTTTAAGTAGAGTTGGCAAAAGTCTACAGAGCAGTGACATAAATGTTTGTTCTTTGAGTAATTCATGAACTCTAGGAGGCTGAGGCAGGAGAATCACAAGTTTGAGTTTAGCTTGGTGGCAACTTAGTGGCTTAGTGAGACCTTTTCTTAAAAAAAAAAAAAAAAAAGCCCCAAGTTCAATCCACCACCAAAAAAGCAAAGAGGCAAAAAGGTTTTCTGTTTGATTTTGTGTAACAAGATACCTTTTCTTCTGCATCTCTCAAAGCCTTTAGTGCCACTAAGTATGCAGTGTCCTAGCCCACTTGCCCAAATCAGAGTCTGCAGACTTCTTCACTTGGAGACATTGGCTTTTCTTTAAAGGCGTCTGCTGGTGCATCACTGGAGTCTACAATAATAATACACTTCGGTGTTTGAAACTTACTGTTAACTCATTGCGCTTTGCTCTTTTTGGAAATGTTAGGAAGGTAGACCCTTAGGGTACAGATTTTCATATTCTTGATTTTTACCACTTTTTCTGTAGGAAGCTGACCTAAAGGGATCAGAAAACACACTAAGCAGTTAACCGAGCCACTATCCATTTAGAATAAAAAGCATTTAGAATAAAAAGTGAAACAGCATGGGGAGGACTTGCTGATCCTGAAAGCCTCAAACATTTCTTCTTGATTAAGTCAGAATATATTTTTAGTAAAAACATATGGTGTTACTCAGTTAATGTTTGTTTTAATTATGCTGCGGTAAATCAAAAGTCAATGCATATTTAATTTTCTCATCACTCTCCCCCCCGTGATCCTGTTTGTACCTGTACACTCAGACTACAGAAAATTTTATTACTGTGTTTCCTTTATTTAAGTTGACTGAAATCTTTCTGACTTAAAAATATGCATTATATAGTGTCGGCCTGAATTTTTAAACAATTAATTTGAAAACGTGAGGGCAGTTTGAGATGTCTTCTGATATGTGCTAGCAATTCATCTTCTGTGTGGATCATAATTTCGGTGACCTTCTTTGCTTGGAGGGGACTTGATTACCATAGAACTACATTTCCTACAGCAGGGTCTTTTGAAAGTCTGCCAAAACAGTGGCTGGCCAAAGTATTAGTAAGAACATACATAATTAAGTAAAGTTACATGGCATATCTCCAAGGGACCTCACTTCTCAGCCAAGGTGACTTTTCTATACTGGTCAGGTGCTTAAATGTCATAAACTATTTTGTTCTAAAAGTTCCTGACTATCATGGTAATGATTGTGAGCTATTACTTTTTTTTCTTTTCATTTTCTACTTGTAGCAATTTCTTGGCTTTGAGTGATTGGAGGAGAGAAGGCAGTTTCATCTTTTCCAGCCTCTTCCTCTTATTCTTTCAGTCTCTATTTTAGGGACTCTGATTTGGTTCCATAACCCAGGGATAATCTGGGCAGGGCAAGGAGGTTTTTTATTTATTTATTTTTAAAGGTTGTGTTATTTTTGATGTGTTGTGACCTTGGAAAGTTTTCCTGTATCTATCCACTAGGAAATCTTTTCAAGGGGCGTAGGAGTTGTAGCTATGTATTTTTAGACCACATTTTCATGTGGCATTTGTTCTTTGGTGACATGGTGACATGGAAATTTCTCTCTGTAGTCTAGAATTTAGAAGATAGTATTTCAGGTCTGGTTTGCCCAGTTGCTACTCTCACTTTTATGTGCCTTACTTTTTTCATCTGTTAGATGAGCATGAAGATACATGCCTGCTGCCTACCTGAGAGCTGGTAGAGATCAGGTGAGCCAAAGTGTATAAAGACATTTGGACAAGCTGTAAATGTCTGTCCAGGTGTAAGTTGTGTGCTGCGTGGTGAGAATCATAAAGCTTTTCCTCCAGACATCCTTCCTGTCTTTAACTTGTTGTGAGAGTTTGGATAAATTGGGTGTGCCAGCTTTCTTGAACATAAAGTAGGGGCCATGAGGGAAGGGAGAGTTAAATTATGGGCTCTTCTGAACAGTTCCAGTTCAAAAACTATGATTTTTATTTCGTATGGGGGGAGTTGTTCTTTTTCCCTTTTTCCAACTTTAAAGGTAAACATTTCCAAACATATAGAAAAGTTAGAAGAAAGGATAACAAACACCCATCACCCTACACCTAGGGTCAACAGTAACTTACTGCCAGATATAGTGGTGCATACCTATAGTCCTAGCACTTGGGAGACTGAGGCAGGAGGATCCTTGTGAACTCAAGGCTTACCTGGGCTACATAGTGACTTCAAGACCAACCTGAACTGTGTGGTGAAGCCGTCTCAACCCCCCCCCCCAAAAAAAAACCTCACAAAACCCCAAAAAACGAAAAACAAAACAATAACTTGCCACATTGGCCTTTCTCTTTATGCATTTACATGTTGATTTTTAAGCTCCACTTTCTGCTCTCTTTGGTTATTTTCCTTTTAATGATTCCCTCTTACAGAGTATATCAAACCTAGCTCGCTCTTAGGCTGCAGTGTCTGAATGAAGGTGGAAACCTCTCCATTCCTCTTAATCAATGTCTTTTTTTGAATAGGATGAACTTACTGCTGTGAATGTAAAGCAAGGCTTCAACAATCAGCCAGCCTTCACCGGGGATGAACATGGCTCCGCCAGAAATATTGTAATTAACCCATCAAAGGTAATGCTAATTATCTACTTCCCATAACTTCTGAAAAAGTGTTTGTAATACCCTTGACAGATAGCAGTGCTGATAAACTGGTGGTATTTAACCATTATCCATATTCAGAATGCCCTCATGTGTAATGTCCTGTCCCAGGATCCAATCAGGGATTGTATTAGCTGTCCCGCCACTTTAAGTGCAGTACTGTCTGCCTTCCCTAGATTTTGTTTTAATGTTTTCGTATTGAACCTAGAGCTTCATGCATTTAAAATTAAGCATGTGTCCTATCACCGAGTGACACTGCCAGTCCTTATGAAATACTCTTTATTTTATTTTTAACTGATAAACAAAAACATAAGTTTGTACAAGTAATGAGGTATGTGTGTGTTATTTCAATATATGTATGCACCATGTAAAGTTTACATTGGATTAAATATATATATATGAATGATACTTTTGACACCATGAGAATATCATGTTCAATAAATTTCACCCAATAATTTTAGCACCATTGACGATTCCTGCTGAGTGACTTAGTAGATTATAGTTGGAAACTGCTGGGTTTCTAAGTGTCATACTTGAAGAATTATTTTTTTTTTCTTTATTGTCATCCATGGAATCATGCATGTATTAGTTGACATTCTTTTGTAGAGAAGAACATCCTTGTACCTTTTTAAAGTATTACTTTGAATTCTTCTAGTCTCACCTGTTTTTCTATGATTGAATATATCATGATTCATTATCTATAAGTAGTTTTCTTTTGGATGCCCAGCTGGTCTCATGTTTGACCAGTTGGGGGGCTGGGTTTCTCTTGGCCCCAATTTAAACATCCCCATGAGTCTCTGAAAACTTCCTTTAGGCACAGCAACATACTCCAGGTTTATCTTTTCTTTCCCTCCTGACTGATCCCTGGATGCTAGCATGCTCGCTGTTACTGGAGTGTCATTATTTCTAGGCTTATTGTGAACAGAGATGCAAACTAATTACACGTTTTTCTTTCTGTTTATCTAATTTATCTACCTGCCAGTACCACTGATAACTTCCTAGTCTTGTTTTGTCTTTATTGTCCTTCTCCTAAATGAGAACTCTGACTCTACAATATGAACATAGGTGTTTGTTTGCTGTATCTTATGACATACATGATAAAGTTTCAGAAAAAACTAGCAGTGCCAGTCCCAAACCAAAATTATTACATAAAATTTATTATTTTTCCTGAGTACTTTTTGTCTTACATTAAATATATAATCAGTGTTATATTAAAAAATGTCCTGAATTAAATGTGTTGTTTGATGTGGTTGTAGATCAGTCATATATTTAATTAGAATTGTTTTTGTATTCTTCCTTGGATTTTTAAACTTTTTGAAGTATTTTTATTGTGTGAAAGAAGTTCATTGCTATAAAATTAAAGACGTCAAACATGCAAATCAGAAGAAACAAAGAAATACATAAATTTCTACACTTTCCCTTGTAGAGATATGCTTTTAATGCCTGTATATCATCTTGAGTCATTTTTTTATGTGCATACATGTACAGAGACATGATTAAATAATTGACACTTAATAATTGATAATTAACAGTTAAATAATTGAGTTTCTTAAGCTATGAAGTATTATTTAAGAAGTACAAAAGAAAATACCATTTTCTGCAGAGTCCCATTGATCAGACACTATGCTTTTAGGTTTATCCTTTTCCAATTTTATGTACTTTATGTTATAAGTACAATTGTGAGTATGTAATTAATGTTCTTTTTAAAATCATGAAACATACATCATTTTTAAAGGTGTGGTTCTTGGACGTTTAAGTAACTTCATGTTGTTGTGTAGCCATTATCACCAGGTACCTCCTGGACTTCATCTTCCTTTACTCATCTACCTTTTAAAAACAAAACATTCTGTAGACCCTTTTCCTTTTGGCTGAAATAGTCATCATAATAATTTACGAGTAGGTGGCATTCCATTATTTATGTGCTGTAATTGACTGAAACCTCTGTCTGTGGCAGTTTGTTGCCTGTTTCTTACAGTTATTCATGGAGAGGTTACAGTCATATTTGAACAAATAGTTTTTGTTTGTTAGGATAAATTCCTAGACGCATGTTAGAAGGTTCATTTCTCTCTTTGGGCTGCAGAACAAAATACCCCAACTGGGTAATGTAAATCTTTTCTCACAGCCTGGTCCTGGAAGTCCAAGATGAAGGTGTTTGTTCTCATTGGCTGCCTCCTCAGAGTGTTCTCACATGATCACTCCTCTGCGTGTGGTCACTCTTGCTGTGTCCTCCTCTTATAAGGAAATGGGCATATTGATTAGGAACTTCATTAGTAAGACCTCATTTAACCTTAATCACCTGCTTTAAAGGCCCTATCTTCAGATGAAGTCACACTGGGACTGCGGGCTTTGATGTAGGAATTTGGGAGAGTGTGCATGCTGTATGCTTCTTGATAGGAACCGCTACCTTACTTTTCATTCTCAGTATCAAGTTTTATGCCAGTTTTAAATAACTGAATAAAAATAACACCTGTTACAACTTTGATCACTTTTTCTGTGAGATTTATTCAAGGGCTCAACCTTTCTGAGAGGAGTTTGATTTCATAAATATGAAATATTTGAATGATTAGGTAACTCATACCCCCCCCCCCATATTCTTACCAAATGAAATATATTCTAAATAGCAAACAGCTTTGGGTGGATGGACAGAAGCTTTAAATTTATTTATTTTTGGATACAGGATCTAGATATGAGGTCCAGGTTGGCTTTGATCTCAGTATGTAGCTGAGACTGGCCTTGAACTTGCTATCCTTTTGCCTCAGCCTTCTCGGTGCTGGGATTACAGACGTGTATCAGCCCACCCAGCTCAATTTAATCTTACACCAAGGCTGCAAATTGCTATAAACCTTTTGAAAAGCAATTTGGCAATGATTACTAAAATCATGGAATCGTACAGTCTAAATTATGGAAATTTATCCTAAAGCTATATTTGCGTATGTTAGAAATAACAAATGTGAGAGATTATTTATTTTAATGTGATTTAATAACAAAATTTTGAAACAGATGCTCCAAATGTCCATTAGCAGTAGCTTGATTAAATGAAAGATGGTATATCCATATAATAATTACTGTGGATCTAAAATTAATGAAGAAGCCCTTCATATGCAAACATGGAAAGCGCATGCTAAGTGTATGTGTTCATACAAGAAAATAAAATGATGAATGTGATTACTCATTGTATTCATTTAAATCCTAGAAGACACAGGAGAAAACTAAAATGATTACTTGGAGGTAGACATTGGGATTTGGAGTGAGACTTTAAAATGTTTTTGATTTTTTGATATATAATTTTTGAAATAATGTGTGTGTATATAAATATGTATATATATATATATATATATATATATATATATATATATATATATATAAATGTTATAATGCAATTAAATGTTATAATGATATTTTGATTTTTTTTGAGCCCTAACATGCATTCTCTTCTCTCTTGCTTGCATGGGAATTTTGACTTTATTTCCATTTATACATTTGCTTAGAAAGCTTGTTTGCAAGAATCAAAACATGTGGTCACCATGTTCCATTGCTGTTGTTAAATACATAGAAGAGTATATAGTTATAAACTGGATTGCTCAAAGTACTTTTTTCTTTTTATCTATGTATTATGATTAAACTGCTCATACATAATTGCAAATAAGAGAGCTTTTAAATATATAGCAATCTGTAGTGATAAGTTTTTACGACCAAATATTGTATCAAATGAAAAATTTAAGTTTAAACAGTTGGCTATTGGCTGCATGTTATTTAATTAATTAATCAATTACTTATTTGGTTTTTTGAGACAAGGTCTTGCTATTGTAGTTCAGGGTGGCTTTGAACTTACTGTGTACCCTGGGCTGGCTTAAACTTACTATGTAGTCCAGGCTGGCCTTGAATTTATGGTGATCCTCCTGCCTCAGCTTCCCGATTGCTGGGATTGCAGGCATGTACCAACATGCCTGGCCCATTGTCTGCATGTTTATAGTGATTCTGTTACAGTTTTGCACTTATTCACTGAAAGTTCTGCAAACATTCCCTTAAAACAAAAACATAATGAAGTTGTTTACAGAAAGAAAAGCTCAGACTTATTTTTTTTTTCTCACCAGTTGTTACTATTGTTACATCAGCATGTCATGTGAAGGAGTAGGGGATACTTGTTCACCCTAAAAAACAAAACAAAACAAATTATACCAGCTTTTCATTCTGGCAGATAAACTTGGCTAGTAATTTACAACTGTGTGTCACCCTGCAGACTTTTTCTTGCCTCACGAGTATTAACTAAGGTAGTGATTCCATTTTGCTTCACTAGGGTAAATAGTTTCTTAATCCTAATTGTCACTATTTGCTAAACTTAATGGGGATATTTATTAGAAATTGTTGACCGTGAGCATATTATTAAAAATTTCTTGGGATCAGCTGTGATGCTTTTACAGGATTCTCAAGGATTCTAATAGATTGTCTATAAATTGACTGAAGTTTGAGGTATTACATTATTCCCGTCCTCCTTTTCTTTACATTCCTGTCCTTTTCTTCATTCCTTGTCCATCTTTTAATTTGGATAATATGCAAATGACAAGACACTTGGCAGAAGTTCCCTTTGCCATCTTTCCCATTCAGAGAAATTCTGCTTTTCTCTTGAAACACTTTTACTCCGGGTACTGTCAGCACAGTCAGAAACATTGCCTATCCAGTGTGATGGAACCTTTTGTATTTTAGCATTGAAATAAATGAGTGCTTTCCTCCTTGTTGAGACACAGTCCCCACATCCACGGTTTAAAGGAGGAGAGGTTTACTGTGCTCACTATTCAGTCCGTGGTCTGTCTGCTGATGCCAAAGAAGAAACAGCACAACAGAGAGGAATGTTGGAGGAAAAGCTGCTCAGCTGCTGGTGCCCAGGGATTGTCAAGGGAGGAATTGGACTGGGAGATGCACACTCCCTGGTCACACAGTGATCCATTTCTTTGAGCAGGCCCAGCTCCTAACAAGTTTAACTGCAGTGTCCCTCTAACCCAGTCACCTTCCAAAAGTCCCACCTATGATCCTGTGAGCGTTAGTGGGACATAACAATACAATTGCCTACATTCTTTTTTAAAAAACATCAAGTGTAAACAGAAACTACCTTTCTTTTTTTTTAATGGTACCAGGGATTGAACTCATGACCTCATGCTTGCCAGGCAGGCGCTTAGGCCACTGAGCTAAATCCCCAGCCCCAGAAATTACCTTTCCAAAAATATGTGCTGTTTGATACACCAAGAAAATAATGATTATTGTGTGATAACTAGACTTCCACACCACGTCTCAGGGAAAACATTCTCTCCTATTCGTGTGTAGTATGAAAAAAGAGGAAGTATAGCTAAAGATTAAAGTCGAATCCATTCTTCTGCAATTTATTCTAGATGTAATCAATTTTATTTTACCAGAGATTGCTGAAGGTTCTCCATTCCCCTAACTACTTGTTAATAGTGAAACAAAGCTGCTCTGTGAATTTTTGTGTCTTTCTTGTTGGCATATAACAATCACAATTCTTGGCTTCTACTACTTAATTTACTGTTTTATTTTATGATGGACTATGTAAACTATGTGAATATTTTCAACTGAAACAATAAAGATAAAATATATGGTGCTGAGATGCTTGTTGTCTTCAAACCTTTTCTTTTTTCTTTTTCTTTTCACAGATTGGAGCTTATTTTAGCAGTATATTAGCTGAAAAATTAAAGCTCAACACTTTCCAGGATACTGGAAAGAAGAAACCCCAAGTTAATGCTAAGGATAATTATTGGCTGGTGACTGCGCGATCTCAGAGTGCAATTCATAGTTGGTTCTCTGACTTAGCAGGAAATAAACCACTTGCTATTTTGGCAAAAAAGGTATCAAGTATTTCATACATTGTTATAATTACAGTCTTACCAAAATTGAGGCTGTTTGAGATAATGTTCAAATATATGTATCTTTTTCCCAACTTTAAAATTGAAACCTAAATAGCAGATCTGTAGCACCAGGTATGTGCTGCTTTTATGCAATTCTCTGTGTTTTACTGACTTTTTTTTTTTTGCATTGCTGGTGATGGAACTCAAGGCCTGGCACATGCTATGCAAGTGCTGTACTGCTGAGCTACAGCCTTTAGCCCTGTTCCCAATTATTTTGACTACATGTTGGACCCAAGACATCTATAACCTAAATAGTCCACATAACAAGCAGTTTGTAATTTTAGGTAGACAAGATTATTCAACCAAGAGAAAGCAACAAGGCTTCATTTTTTTCTATTTTTAGATTTCTTAGGTCAGGATATCCAAGATTTGATAAAAAGATCCTTGCTTTGAAGTTACTTACTTGTCTTTAAAAGTATTCATTCAAAAACTTCAAGTGAAGCCTCATTCCTACCAAGTGAGATAAAGGCTATGATTTTGGGTATGCTTATTTTTGAAAAAGATTTGAACAAAGTAGACTGATATAGTTTTGGGGGTGGTGGTGGGAGGTTCTATTAAAATCCTGCCTTTGAGCATTCTCAAGTGGAAAATAATACATAGATTCAATAATCTTGATAATCCAAAATTGCAGAATATCCTTTGAAATTAAGGAATAGAGTTAGAAACATCTCTCTCAGTCTTGATCACTGGCTTCTTGCAGAGCTTTGAAGTAATTTCATGAGTTTTTTTCCTCATCTTTCCTGAAGCCCATTTTAGGGGCACCAGTCTTAGTATTGTTTGTTTCTACCTGGTATAGGGCCAGTTTAGAGAAGAGCTCCTTGTGTATGTCCTTATTTCTCCTTAAAACAATTCTTTGAAAGTAGTGTCTTAGCTTCACTGGCTTTATTTTGCCCAGATGTCATAACATTATGGCATCTGGTAGATTTCAGTGGCCTTGAGCCACTCGGAAAGCGCAACTCAGCATAGCCAACTCCTACTGCACAGTTAGCTCTAGTACCTGACCTGACTCTGCTGGTGTAGAGTTAGCTCTGTGGCCCCACTGTGGCCTGTGTATTGATTGTACCTGAGGAATATGTTACTCACAGGATGTGCTTCAGTATTTGATGGCTTTTGACGAATAGTTCGTGTTCTCCATGTTGTCAGCCTGGCCCTTTTTAAATGGTTTCCTTTGTTAATAAGTTTCTAGAGTGCATTCTTGGGATGTTTTCTAAAAGTGAATATTGATCAGTAGTTGATCCTTTTGCTTGAGGGGTGTAGGGGCCTCTCATCTTTTAGGAGGGAGATGAATTATGATGCAGTATATTAGCCATTGTTCTTCTTTCTTTATTAGGAGCTGCCTCTGGCCAAGTAAGGTGTTCCTCAAGTAAGCCCTGACATTAATTCTTTGCAAATATAGATGTTTTCTTCATAAATCATTGAATATACCTTGAAGTATTTATTTATTTGGCATTTCCCTTCTCCGTTTCAGCCTTGCATCTTCTTGAAATGGTGAAGGCTCTTTCAGAGTTAAAGGATTGTACCCCCTACATGTTCTTCATATTAGGAGGCTCAGATACTTTAATTTCTGATACATATCTGTGAGATAGCTTATGGCTGGAAACTTTGATTTTACCTCCTATGATCTCACGCAATCTTTGAGCTCTTGCCTGGAGTTCAGAATGGTTTTCTGTATGGAATGCATCAGGTCTCTGAGCCTGTTTTTTTGTTACTGTAAAGTTGCACAACATGTCAAGTGTTTAGTCACAGATAGGCCTGTGAAATACTTTTAATTCCATCACAGTCGTACCTTGATTTGGAAAAGGAAACTTCCAGCATCTGGAGATGTTCTAGCTCTTGAGCTCTTTATTCCTGGTGAGCTGGGTGCCTGTGGCAGATGGGATTTTCTATGCCTTGTTCTCTCTTTAGCCAGCAGATGGAGCTGATGGTAGTGTGTGTTCTGGGGAGAGGAGAGAGGAGAGAGGAGAGAGGAGGAAGCCCTCTTGTAGTTGAAAATGAAATGCTAGGCATCTTTGTTTTCCTTTGATAATTACATGTAGCTCTAGCTTGATTCAGGAATCAAATACTGCCTGATGATTACCTACACTGAACTACAGGTTAAAAGTCAGATAGTTCCTTTACTGAAAAAAAAATGGGGATACATGGTGAGGAAGGCATTTGCTTCTGGTGTTGGCTCAAACTGTTGATTTGACAAAACCATTGTTATGCGTCTTCCTTAATTAAATAACTTCCTTCATATATGTTCTTCTGAATTCTGATGCCTTCGATTTGAGTCAACCAGTTCTCTCTGGGTTTTGCCAGCAGAGGTATGCCTTTGCTGTTAATCTAAGGTGTATGGCTAACGTTTGTATGCTGTTTCATCTGAACATTTCACATGTTCAATTTTTTTTTTTTTTTTTTTGCTCCTGGAAGTTGGTGTTCAAAAGAAATCCTTTATTTATTTAGTGCTGGGAATCAAACTCAGAACCTTTTGCTTGCCAGAAAAGAAATCCTTTAAATAGATACAAATGATACTACTGTACTAGTAGTGATTCTTTGAAAATGCTAACTTTATATTTATCTGTGCTTTTAGCCCTTGAACAT
Organism: Hydrochoerus hydrochaeris; assembly: GCA_004027455.1. Lineage (NCBI taxonomy): Eukaryota > Metazoa > Chordata > Mammalia > Rodentia > Hydrochaeridae > Hydrochoerus > Hydrochoerus hydrochaeris. Next base: position 48,706 of record PVLA01005212.1, on the reverse strand, counting down.
ATAACCTTGTAGTATGTCTGTATGAAAAGCAACCTGACCCGGACAACTAAAATTTAAGCCACTGGTACCTTGCTTTATGTACCAAGTAAAAACAGTTGCTTAGGTCTTGAACTATTTAATCCTGTGCTTTTCATGTCCCTGATTTAAATGATAGTAAATTCAACCTTGTGTCTTGTAAGCGAAATTTTTAGGAAGTTTTCTCATTAAAATATATCACTGTGGTCTGCAGAAAGGAAGCCTTCCAGCTTTGGTCCATATGCTTTTCATCTCCCTTTTAGTCATGTTTGTGCAATGTGGCCGCCTCTGTCCTTGGGCTGTGTTATGAAGTCAGCACCCAAGGCAGGAACTTTGCATAATCAAAAGTCTCTTTGCTTCCCAATAAAATGCAGTGCATGGATGCACGGCAGCCCATTGTTCAACACAGGTAGTTTTCCTTTGACACTAAAATAACTTGATGTTTCTTTGGTAAGACTAGGTGAAATAATTAGATTATTGCTAGGTGTCATGTTAAAACATGCAGAGCTGTTAATTGTAGGATTACTCTTTGTATCAGTTTGTCAGTAGTAAAATTTGTAACATACAAAGCAGAAAAATCCACTGTATAGATGAGGATTTGGTGAACTAAGAGAAAAATGCCATGGGTTACAAATTGTTTAGTTAGTTTGGAGCCTTGATTTTCAGTAGTTTTCAAAATCAGGTAATAGTTTGGGCATGGAGGTAAGGGCTTTTGATGTCCACAGTTATCTCCAAGATCCTCTTAGAAGGTCAGGTTCATGCCTTGAAAACACTTTGACTGGTTGGAGAAATCCCTGGAACTGGTAGCAAATTAACAGTTATGATTTTGATGCATATTATTCTTTTGGTTTACTCTTAAAAGCACCCTGTGAGGTGGACAGGGTTGGTATTATTAGAGTCGGTAAATGAAGAATCTGGGAATGAGGGTCTTAAACCAAAAGGGGAGGCTCAGGACAGAAGTACAGATGTGGTCTGTCCGATCCCATTGTGCTGCCTGGCAGCTGAGTGCTCTTGTTCACTGGTTTTCTCTACATTCATAAATTAAATAGATTATGTGGGTGAACAGGCTATTCCTAGGATATTTATGAGGTATTCCAGAAGAGTGAATTAACTCTTTCAAGTCACTCAGTGGTACATTGGGGTACTAATTTGCTGAATAGTACCTTTGTGGTCTGGAAGAAATAATTAACTACCTCAAGTGCCTACTTCCAACCAGTGAATTAATTACCCAGCTATTTCTAGCTCAGTGTTTATTAGGCAGATTCACTGATCCATCATCTTAGCCTCTTTTTTAAATTTTGGGCTAAAGGCAGTTTTAGAAGCTTCCTGGAAGTTGCTACTTTTGGGAAATGTAGTTGGAAAGCTTTATTCAAAAAAATGTTCATAGATAAACTGTAGCCTGGGGACAGTTTTTCCACTTAATCTGTCCCTTCCAATTTTGAGAAAAATTCTTTGGAAGATGCTCATTAAATTGTGTTTCTCTGCTCTTTTGATAAGATGAGTAACTTAAGCATCTGAGAATGTGCAGATAACTTCTTTTATAAATAAAAAATATGACTGATGAAATTATTTTGCTTTTGTGCTACACATAGTTTTGATTCTTTTTGTTATCAAATATTGTCTTAAAATACCCTCCCCCAACTGCATGTGCTATTTGGAAATCCACTGCACATATGCTTTCTTATGCAGCAGGTAACTTCCAACTTCTTTTTTTTTTGCTTTCCTCTCTGTAAGTTTTTCTAGTAATGATGTAACATGTGATTATTATACATATTTTATTTTTTTAAAGGTTCCTATCCTTAGTAAAAAAGAAGATGTTTTTGCATATTTAGCTAAATACTCTGTGCCAATGGTTCGAGCAACATGGCTGATCAAGATGACTTGTGCCTATTATTCTGCTATTTCGGAAGCTAAAATTAAGAAACGTCAACCTACTGATCCTAATTTGGGTAAGTGAAATAGTATGCTATGTTTTACATTTTATTACTCATTTTGTAACTAGTTTTTACCTGCTGCCTCTGGATACAAACCAGCATGGTAAATACTGAACAAGTCCACGTGACTCTTAAGATTTACGTGGCATGGGTAGGGAGCTGGTTCTTTTCACTTGGGCCATTGCACTTAGAAGTGTGCGAGCAAGTGCAGTGCATATTATTTCCAAAATATATTGTACATTGGAACATTTTTCATGACTATAGCTTCTGAAATGCTGCTTTAAGCCACTCATCTCTTGGTTGGTTACATTTGCAGCCTCTGGACTTAGCTCCCTGCTTTTATGTTTGGTCCTTACATTCTGGTTTCCATATAAAAGATATGATGACCTATGTAGTTCTGTATCATCATATTATGTGTTCAAAAAATAATTTTACAGTAATTTCTTATTATAACTGAGGTAAGGTTCAAGATTCTTCACAGGGGCTACTGAAGTCACCCATGATTTCCTTTCCCTTTCTGCAGTGTTCCAGCTTCTGTCCAGCTGGGTCATCCCTCCTCAGTCCTGTGATTCCTGTCTTTGGTTCTCTAAGGTTTTTTGCATAAGTTCTTCTCTGCCTGGGGCTTTGGCTCACATGTCATTTTTGCAGAGACTTTCGCTGGCCATGTAGCTGAACAGCTTCCCTTTTCTTTTGCTGCTGCCCGTGTCTTTCTTGTTATGTTCTCCTGTGTCGTGCTTTTATTTATAGTACATTTCACTATTTAAAATTATCTTTAAAAAATTGTATCTGTCAGCCCTCCACTCTCCACAGGACATACACTAAAATATAGTATCCATAATGGTTTTTGTTTTATTCTCCACTACATCTCCAGTGTATAGAACTGTGTTGGCCCAGGTGTGCATGCCTCTGTGTGTGTGTGTGTGTGTGTGCTGAATGAATTGAAGAGAAACCATTTTTGGTTGGAATCTTCACTGGGTCAGTTACCCAGCAAATAACTCTTTGAGGTGGTGCTTTGTATGGGATATAATGCTAGATTAGAAATGTGCACAGAGAATTGTATGTAAAGATGATATCTACAGACAATTCTTTGTAAGACAGAAGAAACATGCTGGTGGTTTTATAAGAGACAACCCATCCACAAAGCTCAGAGGAGCCGGGATGTGATGTGCAAGTCTCCCTGGACACCAGACAGTGCGCCCAATAAGAGGGTGGGATTGATGGTAGGGACCCTGGTTATCTAGAGAGTGGTGCTCATTTTAAAAGCATAAAAACTTAACAAAATACATGGTCTGAATTCTGTAGCTGGCATCTTTAGTGTTCTGATTTTCTCTGTGTATTAAAACAATAAACAAAAATGAACGATATTTAACAGAAGAGCATCATTGTGTATATATGCAGATGTCTGAGAAAAAAACCTAGAAGGAAATAATTCACAAGATTAGTTGTTGTCTCTGAGTGTTTTCATAGCAGTCTTTTGTTCTCAATAATTCCCTTGAGTTTAATTTTTTACTCCTTTAGCTTATTATTTTATTTTAAGGAAACAAAAGAAATACCCCTTTTTATTACTAGAGTAACACATTTTTGGTTACCAAATTTTCAGTAGCTAAAACATGATGCTCAGGTTTCTCTTCTCCCCCCTCCCTCATGTTACCCTTCTTGAAGTACTCTTAAGTCATTGTTTTTATATGAACACACACGCATAAACACACATGCACACATAATTAGTTCTTCATATATCTGTATCTCCCATTAGAGTTAGTAATACAGTACTTCTTCACCCAGAAGCTGGATACTTAGTCGCTTATAGTCACCTCCACATTGATGACTAGCAGGTATCTGAAATCTAACAAGTATCAAAGTCTCTCGAGTTGGTATCATTCTTAAACTTGTTCCATTCTCAGATTCCTTCCTAATAAATGTCATAAGTGGTCATTAGGTGAATAGGCATGAAAGCTATATTGTTGTTTCGGGCTTTTATCTTCCGAAACCCTACTTTCTGTCTCTTGGCAATCCTCTCTTTTTTACTTTGAAAATAAAATAGAACCTAGCAACCCTCTATATCTACTGCTGCTGCTTTGGTGAGACCACTGCTACTGCCTTGGCTCGTGTGTTGCACAGGACGGTAGCTCGTGTTGGTTTTATTCTAGCTCCTGTAATGTCAACTTTCTACTTTGTAGCCAGAATGATCCTGTTAGAATAGAAATCTTGCCAGTCCTATGCTCAGAATCCTTTGGTAGCACCTGGTCTTCCTCAGGTGTCTGTCTCAGCCACTATCTGCAGCCTGGGTGCTGTTTTCTGTAGATGTCACTTGGCAGGTCCCTGACTCCACTGTGGTCTTTGCTCAGATGGCTTTTGTCAAGGGAAGTTTTCCAAGATCACTCCAGCCAAAATTTCACTTGATGTTACATCTCATGTTAATTTATGGATCATCTCTATCCATCCGGGCCTAACTGTAAGATGATGACTCCATGAGAAACTGTGAGATTTGTTCAGGGTTAAATTTTTCTCTGGATTTGTTTGGTACTGGTCTCTTAGTGTAGAACCAAACATACAGAAGTAAATAAATGAGTAATTAGACCTAAGCATCTGTGTTTGTATATGCGTGAGGTACAGTTTGTTGTGTGTTTATGTTTTAGCTTTCTGCAGTTCATACCCCTGATACTTCTAACTTTACCAGGTACAGTGGAGATTACACCATTCTTTGTGTTCTCTTACACACACACATGTATCTTGTTCTTGGTAATGTTTTCTTTGATGTTCTGCTATATCTTAATAAAATTATTATATAAATACCTAGAAGAAGTGCAGGAATGATCTTTTAGCTGAAACTTAGAGCAATTTTAGACAAATAGAAATTTGATAGACCCATACCATTTTGTAGAGGTGGGAAATCAGAGACGTGAATGTATTACCAGGAACACATGATTCCTCTGTTAAATGAAGGAAATAGCTTTAGTTTCTAGATAAGCATGTCATAGACTTCTTGTTAAATTCAGTACTTTTACTATTAATTCTTTAACGACTGTGGTCAGTGGCCTTTATGGAGATTATTTTCTCTCCCTAAAAAATTAAAATTTTTGTTATTTGCACACTCAATATAGACGGTTAGGTTCTTTCACTACTTGTATTTTCTCTACCTTGGTAAGTGACAGAACACATCTGATTTTATTTGTTTGATTCAGTTTGTTTTTCATTGGTATTAATGAGTATTTAAAACTGTAAATGTTAAATCATGAAAGTTAAGTACCCAGTATAATATTTCTCAGAGTAGATTGTATAAGCTTAAAATGCTTAAGGCTAAACATATTTTTAAAATGCCTGAGTATTAATTAGGAGTTTGCTTTTAACTTCTCAGATCTAGCATGTCAGAGAGAGCTTGGGTCATTTCATGTCTCAGTTGTGCTACTGGATCCCTGGGTTATTCCAAGCAAAGCCCTTGGCCTCTGTAGACATTCTGCTCAGCTTGATTCACTTACTGGTTGGTGTGGCATTTGTCCTGTCATTTTAATTGTTCCTAATCTGGGATAGTTATCTAACCTTTCTTTGTCTTGACCTTAATATTTTTTTTTGAAGTGGACAGTTATTTTGTAGGCCATCCTTTCATTTCTATTTCTCAGATTCCTTATGATTAGATTCAGGTTGGCACCTTTGGTTAGAAAATCATTAGAAGTGGTGTTGTGAATATCTCAGTATATTATATCATACTTTCTCTCTAATGTACTGGTAGTGAAGTCAGGTTTTGCTTGTCAGATTTATCTACTGTGAAGTTACTGTTTTATATTTTATAATTGATAGTTTAAGTCTGTAAATAGTTCTGTATTTTTATTACATTTTTATAGTGCAATTGAAATATCCCATATTACAAGTGGTGATAGAAAGGTACGGTTATGTTAAAAAAGATAAAAAATAAAACAGTAACTTACTACATTAAAGGACACATTGCCAGGAGTGATCAGATCATTGTGTTTGAAGTGAAAATATGAGGTGGATTGATGGCAATGTGTTTTTGATTATAATACATTTTTTAAATGTAAACATTCACTATTTTATGATCACATCTCGCGGATCAACAGTTTATGGTAATTTCTGTCAGATAGAAACGTGGTGTGTGCTCCTCCACCCTTTTCACTGGCTCTGGTGGTGTGTGTCTTCCGGTTCTTACCCACAGTTAGAATGACCAGGAAAAGCAAATAAATTCTTTCGGAATGGAGGCAACCACAACAGCACAGCTGAAGACTTCCAGCATGCCTTCAGAAAGTGGAAGCATGAAGGGGTAAAGGTGTTCAAAGTGAGAGGAGGGATAAACGGCGTATGTCTTTTACTGTAATTAAAAAATTTTAACGTTCACCTCTTTTGGAATCTTATGTCACATACTCTGTGAAAACAGCACATTTTTTCAAATATCTGATCTTGGTTTACCATCATCTTTGTCATACCTGATAACTTCCCGCTTGCTCCTTGTCTTCAGCACTTGTTCAGCTTCTGTGTGTAAATCGTGTAGTGTGTTTGGGAGCATATTGCTGCGTAGACATAGTCATAATGCAGCAAGCTTTACACTCCAAGGCAGGCAATACAGCCACGCCAGTGATACAGCCTCGCAGGTACACACATACACATATGTGTGTGGAATTGGATTAAATTGCATACACTTCAGAGGATTAACTTTCAGTAATAGGTTCTGTGTTCTGGCTTTATCGTGGAAAGAATCATTCAGTACATTTAGGACAAGATTGACTATCAAGTGTCACCCTTTTGTAGTGTTGGTTTTATGACTTCTGTTGTCTTGATGATTGTTCTTAGGAATTTTAAAGTGTTTTCACTGAAATGGCTTTTTTCCCCCTTTGTAATAGAAGCATATGTTTTATTTTCAGTTCTTACGTTCAGCATTGGAACAGAGCTATAAAGCACTGCAGAAGGAAGTTTTTTCCTGAAGTTAAGTAGGTAATAGCAACAAGGAGACAACACTTAAGTCTTCGCTATTATTATATAAGGTTACAGATCTAAAATGTAAATTAAATGGGTGCTTCCCTGGGGAGCTCACAGTAAATGTACCCAAGTTCAGTTTCTTTGCAAAGGTGAGATGAGTGAGTGGGACTTAGGGTGTATAGGTGAGGTTTCATGTGTAACATCAAAGGCAGTGGGTGGGTAATGAAGTATGTGTTCATCTTAGGCAAACCCAAACACCAGGGAAGAGATTTTAAATAGAGTTGCACTGGGAAAATGTGAAGGAAGAGTTTATATTCTTAGACTTTAGGAGAATTAAAATAATAAAGAAATTATAGGTAGTTATGTGGGAAATGCCTTCAAATTGATGAGTATCACTATTTGAGGGGAAGTATACCAGAAATAATATGTATTTAGTTTCAGAGTTTTTTAGAGTTGAATTGTTCTGGTTTTAAGAAATAATAATGCTTAGCTGGCCTAAATGTTTTATGAGAAAAGCATTTTAAGCAGTCCAGCTCATGCTTACAAATGAAAAACTAAAGCTCATGTTGAGTTATGAAAGACTTTTAAACTGAAACTTTCTAGTAAATGAAAGAACTTTGCAAACTGACCTGTAAAAATTTACCCTGCAAGGAATCTTACGATTGCTCAGGCAACTAATACTAATCACAGCTTGTCACTGTTACTGCTATCACAGTAACAGCGTATTTGCATACTTCTGCTTGTGCAGTTCCTGCGACTGAGTAAGCAGGGCTGATGGTTATTGCATTCTGGGTTGAATCTGCTCCTCTGTGTGCTGGGGAGAACATTTGGGGGCTAAGAGGAAGCATCTCAACCTGGGTGATGCCTTAGTCCCTGGGTGTTGGACCCCAAAGTTAGGTTTCCTTTTGGCTTGTGTGAGCTTGGTCAGTCCTGCACCAGGTCTGCTGGCCTGTTGCCGGTATTACTTAGTGGCTCTGTAGCACCAGGTCCTCCATCTCATTAGTGAATGTTTACTAGGCCCTGTGTATATCTTGTACGTTTTGTGATTTATTTTTCACTTTATTCTCATTTCACAAGTGAGGACATCGGTATAATAGATAGTTCACAGAGCCTCTCAGCTAATGTGTCTCAGCTCTAAAACTTGTGTTTGCACACTGTGCAGGGCACTAGGACGAGAGGACTTATAGACACTGCCTGCTAAGTTGTTGATGGTTTGTGGGAAGGCCGTGTATCTAAACAATCCAGATAGTAGAGAAGAAGGCGCTACTAGTGAAAGGAATGAAATGTAGAGGGATAAACCACGGAGGGAACTTAGAAAGCCAGGGAAATTCACAGAGGAAGTGACTTGGGAATTTAGTTTGGGAAGAAGCACCTTTTCCTAGGAGTTCAGAATCGGAAGTAGGCAGTGATTTTTATTGTTTAGGGAAGGACATTTCTGGTAGAAGGTTGGTGTCTATAGAAAAATTGATAATCAAATCATTGGACTTATGGAACTGCTAGAGTTTACCTTCAGCTTGAGCATCAGTTGTAGGGTGGCAGTATGGTGAGAAAAGGCAGTGGAAGGCTTGTTTGCTAGAGCAGGATATTTGGGTGCTCTCTGGTGCATGAGGGGCAGCCATGTTGTTGTTGTTATTATTATTATTATTAAAATCCACTCTTGCAGTTTCCTGTCTGCAAAATGGGGATGATTGACAGTACCTTCTAGGGATGAGACAGGCGAGCCAGCAGCACCTCCAGAAGGTTTAGAACAGTGTGTGGCATGCAGTAAAGGCAGACTGTAGCTAATGGGCTACAGCTGCTGTTAAGGGGGCTACTGTTACTACCACCCAGCATTTATTATTTTGTGTGCTGCTCTAGGAACTTCTGAGATATCATCTATAATCATCCTAACAACCTTATAATGTAGGGGTTTTTTTTTAAAAAAATTCCATTTTATGTACGAGGGACCTGAGTTTCCCAGAAGTTCTTTAACTTGTGACCTAGATGGATTTGGAGCCACAACTCTGTTGCTAGAAGATGCTTGCTTGTGCTCCCCGCTGTGAGGTGTGGATTGCTGGTGGCATGTGGGTTTGGGTCCTTGTGGGCAGCAAGCATGGGTAGAGAGGGAAGGGCTCTGGCAGAAGGCTGGCTGCAGGACTTGGTGATCATGGACAGCTTCTGAGGACTCAAAACCTGTTCTCAGCAGAACTATAGGGAACAGAGGAGGAAAACAAAGTCCAGGGTAGTGTGAAAACCAGAGGAAGAGACAAATGAAATTGCTTGCATGATGAGAAACTCTTAATTCTAGCAAGAACCTTTTGGGTGTTTACTATGTTGAAAGTGACAAGATATATCATGGGCATGATACCTTTTTTTTTTTTTTTTTAGGAGGAACAGATAGATTAGCCACAGCTTAAAATGCTTAGTGATTAAACTGCTGAGGGCACTACTGTTTATCTGTATCACTTCCTGTATGCCACCTGAGGTTTTGTGGAATTGGGGATTTGAATCAGATGAGATTCTTGTCTTGGTTGGCTATACTCTTGGAACACACCACTATTCTTATTATTCCCAAAGTACAAAAGCAAAATTGTAACCCCCTTTTCAAAGTGAATAATTAATTTGTGACATATTCATTGGGCCATTTGGACTGCAAAAACAAGTCCTGCTAAACATGTGGTTGACAGTCTGGTTTCTTATCTAAGGCCACCAGCTTACTTTCAGTTTGGATCCTTGCATACTAACTTTTTATTTAGGGACAAGCTTCAAGTCATGTGATTACCTTCACATTTTCACAGTGTTCCTTCTATCTCGTTTGTCATAAAGGAGATATCTGCCTTGTTACTATGAAAAGAATGCCAAATTTTGGACAGGAGAGCTTATATAAGCTTAGTTTAAATTCATGTTTTGCCTCAGCAAAGCAGTTTTAACTGATGAGGTAACACTGACTCGGGGGAAAAACCATTTTCTATTAGGATTAGGGTCTGTGTGGCGAAACTTTGGCATTTACAATTATTCTGTTTCACAGTGGTCTCTCCCCTAAAATTTGCAGTGTTCATTGATGAGCCAAGCCTGAAAGTTATTTTATTGAAAATGGGAAGATGTTGACATTGTTTTGTATTAAAGGGCTTTTTCTCATTGTCTGTGAAGTTACAGTTGTTTTTTTTCCAAGATAGAATAAATGCAAAGTTCTGTTTGATTTCAATTTTTGGAGTAGGAACTGTTCTAATTCCACCTGCAGTGGTGACACATGACATTGGCGTTTCCATGGAGTTTTATGTAGTTTGTCCGGTTTGGTGTTCCAGCTGTCACTAAGTTGGCCAGTGGAACACCCTGGAAGGGAGGTGAGTGGACAGGGAAGGGGATTAAAAAAGAATCCAGCTGTGTTATATACAAGCACCTACTTCCTAAGATGGATGCAAACTTCATGTGCTGCAAATGTGCACTTAAAAAAGTAAAATTGTTTTGTATTCTTTGACTTGACATTTGTCTTAAGGTACCCTTGCTTTCAGGCAGATGCCCCATGCTCACTTTGTGATTTTTTTCTCATTCAGATCTACAATCAGCCATTTGTTAAAGAGATCTTGCTTTTTTCTAGTGGGAAATGGGATTTATGTGCTCCATGCTGCAGGGACTACATAGTGGGTACATCCTGTCAGGAGTAGATGAATATAGTTAGATGCATAAATGTGTGTGTTGAGTTTATATTCCTATTTCCAGTTTAACAGTAAAGATACTTTTAATTTTTCCAATTTCATGTTTGATTTCTACTGCATGAAGGATCAGATGATTTCTAATAACACCGTCAGGATTAGTTGACCATAAAAGCTTCCAAAGTACAGTCTGATACATTAAAAGTATGTGAGGTTTAAGATTTTTTTGTAGTTCTTTTTAACTTAAGAATATATTATAACTATCTTAAAATCATTCTTTCTGTTTTAGTTTTTTATGCTATTTTTTCCTTTTTAAATATAATTTCATATTTTGAATATATAATATCTTGACATAGTTGAGTCAAAAGTGCTAAGATCTGTGCAGAAATCTTGCTTCTATCTTCCTTCCTTCATGTTATTCTCTTCATTTCACTCTTATATGTAACCAGTTCTCACAAGTTTTTAGTTTACTTTTTGTGGTTTTGTTTTTGTAAAAGTATTTAGGAAAATACTTACACTGTTTGATACCTTGTCTTTATTTTAACAATATCCTGGAGATTACTCAATATTCTCATGGCTTCTTAATCTCTAGTTGTGTGGACACACTGTAATTTATTTGGCCAGTTCCCTGTTAGTAGGCATTTACATTGTTTCCACTCTTTTTTGCTATTTTTTTACACTATTCTAGTAAGTTACCTTATATTTTGTATTTGTTGCGATGTAGTTAAAAGGTATGATTACATGGTAAAGGATGTAAAAAGTATTTTTTTATATTTATGGAGAAATCGAGATGATAATGACACCCAAAGTTAAAGGAGGAGAGATATATTCAAGTCAACAGTTCATAGAGGTTTCAGTTCTTAGTTGGCTGGCTCTAAAGCAGGGTGGCATAGCAGAGGGGCATTGCAGTGGAGAAACAGTTCGTGGCAGACAGAAAACAGCTAAAGCAGTATGCAGTAGGCTGCAAGTGACAAGTAGGGATGCACTTGCTGTTCCTTGTATCTTATTTTAGGGTTGGTAGCACTCACACCATGAGTGGGGCACCCTTAATTCTAGCATTGTACTATGAATTAAACCTAACATCATACCCTAGATCCCAGCATCACACCCTAGGTCCATCCGTCTCTGAAAAGCCCCACTTATGACCACATGAAGCTTTGTGGGGACAGCTCGATAACATGCCCTACCAGTGTGCTTGCTGCTGCAGGATGCCATTGTCCCTAGGTCCTCTCCACTGACAGAGCAAGGAAATGGATGTGTGTGTACTAAACTTGTGCAAATACACAAATAGCTGTGTGTATATCTGTATGTGACCTTGTGTATCTGTTGAGCTAAAAAAATTTCTTACTGATGTTTAGTAAATGTATTTTTCCTTTTGTTGGAGTTTGACAAGTTTTCCTCTATAGTGTGAACACAGAGTGGACTCAACTGACCTTATAGTAGAACAGGCAGATAGGAAGTAATAAGGATCTTGGTGAAATGTGAAAGAGAACTGAATGTTTATCATCTTTTATAGTGAAGAGTGCTTAAAATCAAGAAGTACGACTGTAAGCATGTTAGTCAGAGATGAAACTGTGAATAAAAGCATTGAAATTAATGCTTTCAAAGAAGGGAAAATAAGTGACCTGTGGACAGTGGGCTGCTATAGTCACAATAAATTGTATAGTTTTGGAGTTCAAGTGTTAATAAACAAAATTAGTTGGGAGGCTGGGCTGTAGCTCAGTGATAAAGTCCTAGGTTAGATTTTTTGGCACTGAAAACCAACCAGCCAATCAACTCAGTGCCAGATTATTATTACTATTGATTTTTTTTGTTGTTGTTGTTGGTATTCTTTTTCTGGAAGGTGTCCTACTGCAAAATGTGTTTTATAAAAATGATTTGAGGAAATTCAAGGAAATTACGCTATAGCGTTACAATTTTGTTACTCTTGAATAAATTACAAGCTTGGTAATCCTACCATTTGCTTAATGGTATCTTAACAAAAATGAAATAGCAATTCTTTTTGATAATTGAAAGATTTAATATTTTTCTTCCGAGTGTACAGGTTTTTGATTAATTGCATGTACAGTTTTTTTCTGATTTGTAGACATTTTTTGTTACAGTAAAACCATAGCATTTATCATCTGAACCAATTTTAACTCTAAAATACAGTACTTCACGAAAGTATGTATATGTATGTTGCTGTAAAAAGCCCCACATATCTTTTTCATCCTGTGAAAATCCATAACCACTGAATGACTACTCCTCTCGCCAACCCTTGGCAACTGCTGTCCTTTTCTGTTTGCAGAGACTTTTAAAAGTTTTAATCAACTTTACTACATTATAACTCTGTATGTTTGATTGTTGCCCTGTGGAAACCTATTTCAGTTTTTGCAAAGCAGAAGTGTTGTTTTACAGCCGTTCGATGTTTGAGTGCTGGTGTGTGGTAGTGATTGGTGGTAGTGGTGATTGGTCATGTGCGTATGTTTATGAACAATTAATATTTTGGTGAAATCAGAAAATATCTGTCTGGTTTTTTAGTGATCATTGTTTAGTGATTTAGAGAAATGGGTTAGAAGAAATAACTATCTCACTTGAATGTGGAATGATTCAGTTAAAAAAAAAAAGTTAAGACTTTGCTATTTAGGGTAGATGCTGTGTAGGATTTTGATGGAAAGGGCACTATGCTGTCTGACTTACGGATTTGCAGTGGTTAATTGACTAATTGTCAGTTTGAGTAGGGACCACCCAGCTGAATTGAGTCAGTGCGTGTGGGCTTGAAAGACCTCCTTCAGGGAGGGTTGTAGTCAGAATGGTGTAAAAGGGAGAATGGGAGGGAAGGCTTTCACCTGATTTTCCTGGGAAGAGCTTGGGTTCTCAGCTGGGTCCTTGTCTTCTGGCTCTCGGTGCTGACTCTGTAGGCTCCAGCACCAGCCTTTGGGTTTTCCAGTGCAGATTCTTTTTTCATCAAAGATTCCTCGGCCTCCTGATGCGGGACTTGGACTGTATGGGACATTGCTGCGGGCTCAAGGCCTTCGGCTTGCTTCTCTGGATCCCTAGTGTGAGCACAGATCTCTTGCACTTTTCTACATTTGAATCGTGGCAGATATTGTTAGCTAATCTTGTAAGTTTCTGTGTCCTGCATTCAGTCTGTTTCTCTTGCAGACACTGACTACAACAGGGCTACTGTTTTTTGTGTGCACAAGAGACATCTCTCAAATAGAACTTACTATGCTAGAATACTTTAATATACCTTAGTATGCAGTCATATAAGAAATAATTAGTAGGCTGGAAAAATTAGGGAAGGTTTTTTTTTTGAGGGAGTTAAATATGAGTTGTGTTGTAAAGAAATCTAGCATTTAAGTAAAACTTGGGATTTTTTTTTTCTTCAACTGAAGTATGTCTTGGTTCTTATATTACTTCATTATCTTGTCTGGCAACTTAGGAGCAGATGAGATAGACTGGTAATTCTATTGTATGTGCTACATATTTGGCCTTTGCCTCTGTTATTGCTACTGGTCTTGTTGGTAAGTCATCTTACATTTTCTACTCAGAACCTGTTGTCATTCAACAGTTTCTGTTTCCTGGTATGTCTTATTTGATGCTGTTTCCTCTTTGAATAAACTAGTCACCTTTTATGGTACAGTGCCTATCAGGATACTGATTTCATTATTACTGTTGTAGTGTTCTACTATTTACGACTGTTAGTTTACGCATCTGTGTTTAATGTGTTTGTAGCCGGACATGTAGGCACTTGCCTGTAATCTCAGCTATTCAGGAGGCTGAAGTAGGGTGATGCTAAATTCAGGGCCAGCTTGGGATACTTAGTCCTTGCCTCAAAATAAACAATAAATAAAAGGGCTGAGGATGTAGCTAAGTTGTGGAACATGCCTGATTTCAGTCCTCAGTGCCATATATGTACATACAAGAACGTGACTTGTTAGAATTTTTGGTAGTTTATAAGCTTCTCGTATATCTTTGTATGAGGCAGTTCTCATGAAAACCCTCATGAGTTGTCTCATGGATGTCTCCATTTTACAAAGTAGGGTGAGGAAGTTTAAGGAAGGTAAAAGAATGGGAAATTCCATCCCGGGCCTCTCTTGTGGATCCTGTTTGCATTATGGAATTTCCAAGGTCTTCGTATCGAAGAAAGTCAGCTCCATGGGACTGGAAGAGCTGTGTTGGGTGAAGTCTGAGAACCCTTCAAAAAGCTCAGTATTTACTGTTTTAATTTGCTGTGTTGCTTGTGGATCTGTTGCTTAAAGAATAAGTAAGATTTTTAAGAAAACACAGCTTCTTGTCTGAGCTAATTTTAAAAATAAGTTATGCATATTTATGGAACAAAACTTAAAATTTTCGAAAGGTGATAGTGAAATCTCATGTCTCCTGTACTGTCCTTCATCTGGCTGTCCCTTAGAGCCCTCCCTCCTTCCATACTGTAGAATGATAGTCACCGCCAGTTTGTTGCGTATGATTTGGGGTATGTTTAAGACAAAGTTCTTCAAAAATTAGTTCTTGTTCATACCGTGTACATAGTGACCATCCTTTAAATGACCCTAAGCTATTAAACTTTTAATGACTTATTTGTAAAAACCAGGTATTTTAGCAATTTGTGCTGGAATGTTAATTCCATGATGCATAGAAAGGTATTTTTTTAAAAAATTTGAATCATTTCATGCAAAGCGTGTATAAACTTCCAGGTGAATTCTTTGGAATAAGTTGCTCTTTGGAATAAGTTGGAATAAGTTGGAATAACTTTGGAATAAGTTGTTCATTTCTTATTTTGGAGTCAAGGAAAACATAAAGTGTATTGGATCAGAACTGTTGAAGTTCAATAAATCATTAGTTAGAAATATCTATGTTAGTCTAACATAGCTAAACGGTTTAAATAAATATATTGTGCGTCATGTATCAATATTTGATCTCCAGAAGAATGACATGAAGGCGGATTCTGGGGGGAGGGAAAATGAGAATGGGATCAGCTGGTCAGCATGGGGCATAACATTTTTATTGTTTTAAAGTTTTTTGGTTTAGAGTTATTTTGCATGATTATGCAGAAATTTGATGTCTGTTGTATTTTATTCCTGTTCTGATGGAAGATTCTTAGCTACTTAAAGTTTGCAGAAAGTAGAAACTTTATAGTAACTGTATTTATGCCCTAAACAATAAACATGGAGCTGTGTTTACTGTTGAGCTCAAGCCACACTGATCAAGCAGCCGAACTCCAGCATTAAGTGAAAAGACTAAATAAACTTTGTTTTGTTCTGCAAGGAACCGTGGCTTTCTCCTACCACCAGTCGGCAGAAGCAGAGAGAGCAGCAGGGTCGGGAAAGTTCCGGTGTGATCGTCACGTGGGTTTGGTGCGTGGAGCTGTTGGCAGGTCTCACCAGTGCTGCTCCTCCTCCGCTTGTCCTCCTTGCCCAGATGCACCGGAGGGCAGGCCTGAGGGCAGGCCTGTCCTTCCTGGGGCTGCTGCTCTCCCCCACAGCTCTGTCCTCTAGGCCTCCTCTAGCAGTGCATAGAGATGGGTGTGGTGTCTGTGGCAGTCTGAGGCCTGTGAATGGCCAAGTCTGTTGTCTTGCTAAAGACAATTCTTACTGTCTTGCTAGAGGCTTCCCCTCCTGGGGCAGTAAAACCCAGGGCTAGGTCTCAAGGCACTTGGGACCTGTCCTCAGGGATTAATTAAAGAACCTGTTTAATATCACCCCTGTTATTCTCTGCTGGTTATGTCTCACCATGGCCAAGGTGAGACATAACCAGCAGAGAATAACAGCCTATGGCCGGTATTTACAAGAATCTGAAAAGATTGGAGCAACCATGTGATAATCATAATACAGATTTCCCGTAGCTCCCTCCCTGTCTCATGCTTTTGAGGAGGAGGCAAGCCTGCTGTGGCAGGTGGTCGCTATGGCTCTATGAGAAGAAAGCCTCCCAAATTGTGGCGATGGGGAGAAGCCAGTGGTGATTGATGTGCTGAATAAAAGTTTTTTGTTCTAGTGGCTAAAATTGGGTTCTGTGGTTGCCACACGCCTCAGTTTGAGATGCGTGTATGGGGTTGATAGGGAAAAAAGGACAACTGGAAAAAAAAAGTCCCTAAATGTAACAGCCTGTTCACATTAAAATAGGAATGAGAACAGGAGACCTGACGGAGAACAAAAACCCGAACAAAAACCCAAGCAAAGCGTCAGTACTGTTATTGAGTGTCCGAAGGACCCCATAGCCTACAAGAAGAAAGGCGCAGCTGGGAGCTTCTGGCAGCCTTCGGTGTGGGCTTTTCTGCTTTCTTCAGGCCCTCACTTGCCCGCTGCTCTTCCTTCTGCCCGAGGCCTTGGCTACCTTCCTCCCTTGGCCACCCATGTCTTTTTAATCTGAAAAGTTCAAGCATTAAACTGTATGTTCCTCAGTTGTGCAGTTCTTTATATGTTGCTGTGTAATGGCCCTTTTCTCTATCGGGGTACTGTCTGTTTCTCCTTCCTCACTGTATTGCTCTGTGGGCCGAGTGGCCTGTCCTCTCAATGGCTGGTTACACACTCACTTCTGCCTGTCACCCTTGCTGAACTTCTCTGAGGAGTAAGCTGGTCGGTCTCTTGATCTGCCTACTCACGGCACTCAGACGGGCATTGTACAGACTCATGTGAGGTAGCCAGTCCTTCTGTCTCCCTCCAGCATGGCTGGGCCAGCTCCCCCTTCCGACTAAGGCATTTCTTCCTTTGTTGCCTCCTCCATTCCTAGCCCTGTAAGTCATGGAAGTTTTGCTTTCTTCTGGAGATTGACTTGGCCAGTGTCAGCGTAAGCATGTTGTATCTCATTTAATCATCAGGAGAAGCCTATAGGCTGTCAGCCCAGCTCTACAGATAAGTAACAGAGGCACCCAGGGTCTGTGTGACTTCTTCAAGGCCCCAGAGTTGACAGGTAACACAGGCTGGGACAGGGACCTGGCATCTGACTCTGGACTTGGTGTATTTCCTTGCAGAAGGTCAACTGGTAACATACTGGTACCCCTACCCCCATGCCATAGGCTTGAGAGAGAGCTCGGTGTTCAAGGAGTATGTTGGGTCTCCCTTCAAAGTGTCTGCCGGGTTGCTACTATGTTATCATGAACACGGAACTTTGAGGCGTTATATTTTACATATGGTAACAATTGCCATATTGGAATATTCACCTTGACCAGACCTTTATACCTACCTGCCCTTCGACATTCTTTCCCCCACGTCTCCCACGTTTAAAATTCATCAAGTTCAAAGCTGGGACTCTTGAATAAGATCTGAGAGTTGTATCACTGTCGGTACCCTGCTTAGGATATTGTACTATAGTTTTGTAAGATGTTACATGTTGAGAAAACTGGGCAGAGGGTATCTACTAATTTATTAGGTCAAGATCTCTATATTAATTTGTGTGACTGCATGTGCATCTGTGAGGGTCTCAGAGTTTCGTTAAAACAAAAAGTCAGTGAAACGGAGCTCAGCCCTCTCAGACCCACCAGGCCCAACCGAGCTTGCTGTCCTGTCTCATCCTGTCACAGAGGTTGCTTGCTCAGCTGTCACACTTTGAGTCCGAGTTTGCTGCCCTGTCTTCTTCCATCCTTCGTCGCCAGCCTCAGGTGCATTGCTGTTCTTCTGCACAAGGACAGTAACCCTGCCCCTTCTCTGCTCCCCCTTTCAGCCACCTCCCTGCTGGACGGGGTAGCCTTTCGAGAATTTCGTGAATTTGTTTGTTTCGAGAATTTCGTGAGCTACTCTTGGCTTATACATCTGATCTTGCTGCTATTTCTTTGCCCCAAATCCCTCAGTGGCTTTTAATCACTTAGGATAGAAGACCATATGCCATAGTTTGTCACTGGTTGGGTCCAACTCAACTGGGCTGCTGTTTATAAAGGTGGATTTTCTGGACCACACTTGAAATTTCAGTGTGAGCTAAATCTGTGTTTAACCATCGCCATCTGGTGGTCATTTTGTGTATAGCGCTTAAAAACCTCTGCACATTGGTGACTCTGTCCATACAGTCAGTGCAGCCTGGATGTCACACTCTGCTGTTTGTCTGTGGAATTCCTTTGTATCTTCAAGACATGGCCAGAATGCCACCCCTTTCGCCCCTGAGTCCCATGGTATACCCGAGCACAACTCCCACCACCGTCTCTGTGTCTGTGTGCGTCTCTGACCTGGAGGATGAGCTGCTTAGGAAGGGAGGGACACCCTCCCAGCTGTCCTGTGGCTCCTGTGTAGTAAAGCTTCTGGCTTGTGGCCAGCATTTAATACTTCTGCTAAATACTGATGACGCTAAATACTGATGACTGTCTGTATTAGTTATTTAGTCTTGACCTGTCTTCTGGATTCCTAAGCAGTAGTACTTGACATAGTGTCATTGGATAATTAATGAAACCAGTTAAAATATCAGTGAAATCACTCATTCAGACAAAACTAGATATTCAGTATTTGCCACTTAACATCCATGTTGTATGAGTAATTGTACCCTAGAGGAAACTTTTTTTATAAGAACTATAAGTTTGGGCTGGGGATTTAGCTCAGTGGCATAAGCGCCTGCCTTGCTAGCATGTGGTGTGAGTTTGATACTCGGTACCGATAAAAAAAAAAAAAGAAGTGTATTTCAGTAATTATTACTCTGAAGCATTTCCATTGCGTGCCAACAGCTCACTCCACACTTATCTGCTTTTTCTCTTTTCTTGTTGTGCAGCCAGAGGACTAGATTTAGCTAACTGATCGTTCAGCAGAACACAACAGTCTGGCCAGTGGTCTGACTCTGTTTGTCTCACGTTGTACTGGGGCAGCAGTTTTCATTTGGGCTTTTCTTTCTCTGGGCTGCCAATCAGCACACTGACTTTCATTTCCCAAGTGAGCTGTGGCTGAATAAGGGATTTTGGATTTTCTGTGACACTTTGTAGGACACTGCTGATGGACTTTTAAAAGACTTTGTTATAGAACATTTCACAGGTAGTGTGTAATCATTCAGCTCATGGCTACTTTTGTTTCTACCTCTTGTATCTTATTTTAATTCCCCAATGAAACTGTATAATTTAATGGTGTTTAAAAAAAGTTTCTCCCTTCCTCTCCCGCTCTTCCATCTTCTCTCCTTTTCTCCCTTTCTCCCTGTTTCCCTGCCTCCCTCCTTCATTCCTCCCTCCTTCTCTCCTCTCCTTTTCCCCTTGATTCCTTCTTCCCTTCCCCTTTCTTTTCCTTTATTCCCCTTATTTCCCTTTCCTTCCCTTTCTTTTTTGTAGTACAGAGAATTGAACCCATGCACACTGAGCCACATTCTCAGACATTTTTGAAATTTTGAGACAGGATCTCATTAAGCTTCCCAGGTTGGCTCTGAACATGTGATCCTGTTTCGGCCTCCTGAGTAGCTGGAATTATAATTGTGTGCCACTATGCCCAGAAAATTACATGTTCTTTTACCTCATAAAATGCAGGTGATTTCTTATTAGTAATTAAGTATTTTGGGAAAATGTGTTTATATATTTATATAGGTATATATTTATATATCGCTTCATTGAGATGTAATTCATATACTGTACAATTCACTTTCCTTGGATGTATAACTGGTTGTAGAATTATGTTACATGCTAACTCCTTGTTTAACATTTTGAGAAATACCCAAACTTTTTCACATCTGACCTTTTGAAGACTCTTTGCTGGTTATAGTCATTGCCTTTACTCAGGTCAGTGGGAACTCCAGATGAGTTCCCGAAAAACCAAGCAAAACAGAACAAAACACAACCACTTCCAGAGACCAGGGAGCACATTTCAGGGGTTCTGCTTCACTAAACACTGAGGCAGAGGTGACAGGTTTCTCAAAGTAGTTTCCCTGCCTCCCTCATAGATAGATAGTGCATAGGATTTCAATTTCTCCATATCTTCATAAATACCTGTTTTCTCCCCCTCCCCCAAATTATAGGCATCATAGTGATACCTTGTATGGCTTGATTTCCATTGCCCTAATGGTTGACAGTGTTGGACATACTTGAGTATGTTTATGTTGTCTGTTTTGTATGGAGAACTATCTGTTCTGATCCCTTGCCTATTTTAAAACTAAGCTCTCTTCTTCCTGAGTTGGAATTGATCTTTATGTAGTCTGAATCCTAGTGCCTTATCAAATACACGATTTTCAGTATCTCTCTCAATTTGTTGGTTGCCTTTTGACTTTGCTTACGGTATTCTTTCTTGAAGACGGCATTTTCTAACAGGAAAGGTGACGGCTGCTGTGAGTGCCCTCCGCCCTCCCCACTGAGTGTCAGAGTGGAGTGTGGAGCAGCTTACTCGTGCTGAGCTTGATTTTTCCCTTCCACTCTGTGGCAGCGTCAGGCTGATTAAATGTTCTATGTCCTGAAGTTTGGAAAAGCTGACTATCCAGGTTGAAGAGGCAGGAACTTTTTACTGGAGCTGTGAAGCTTAGGGTAGAATTTCCAAGCCAGTTGCTTTCTCCTTTGAGAAACCTCTGCCTCAGTGTTTAGTGAAGCAGAACCCCTGAAATGTGCTCCTTGGTCTCTGGAAGTGATTGCGTTTTGTTTTGTTTTGCTTGGTTTTTCGGGAACTCATCTGGAGTTCCCACTGACCTGAGTAAAGGCAATGACTGTAACCAGCAAAACGAGCCTTCAAAAGTTAAAGGATTTAATTTACAGGGAAGTTTATTAAATAATGGAAAAGTATGGTATTCACAGAGATGTTTTATAGCCTGTTGATTAATAGGTGCATGAATTATGATAACAACTGAGTATCGAGGAATTTAGTAAATTTCATTTGCAGTAGTGTTTGAAACCTTGTAGGTGTGTAGTGATGAGTTTAAACCATAAAGGAAAGAAGATTGTTTTGAGAGTTGAAAAGCTGAATAATTAGGAAGAACTTGATTTGTTGTTTATTGTGGAAGAACCCTATGATACCTTGATTGAAGACAACACATTTATGTTGATTATTGTTTGAGACACGGTTTTATGAGGATGAAAATATGGAGGAGATTCTAGTGTCAGAAAAGGGAGGAGGATCCTTGCTAGATGGTGGAGTGATAGTCAGAAACTAAACCAGGCTACATACTGGATGTGACATTATAATTAGGTCCAGAAAGTTTTCCATCTGTGAATACTGGTGAGGAGAGAAGGCATTTTACAGAACCCTGAGCACAACAGCAGCTTGAACTAGGAGAGTCACATTAGTGATGGTAGATAGTGCTTAAGATGGTTTAAATTTTGGCCTTAGTTCATTAAGGATGTGGATTCATTGAAGGTTTTTGAGCCATGAAGCCAACGTTGACTGTTTCCCTAAATATCGTGTGCTAGGGGTAGCTTGTGGTTTTGATTTGCATTGCTAGGCATCACATTAGCTGTTAGATGTTACCTTAGCTGAGGCAGAGGCAGGTCTGACGTCAATGACAGTTGGTGTCATCCATTGTCAACCAAGGTCTGTCATTTCCTTTCTAAAAACATTTCGTATTGATATAGCAGTTGCTTTCACGAATGGATTGATTTCTGTTTTGCATGCCCTGTGCCCGGTGACTCACCCTTACAGTAACTCTGAGGTGTATGTATTATTAATCACCATTTTGCAGAAGGGGAGATTGAAATGTAGCAGAAGCTCAGTACCTTGCTCCACATTGTACAACTGGGAGCATCAGAACTGGGATTTGGACCCCAGAACTGTGCTATTTCAAATCCCATTCTCCTGGTGACACTAAGTGCTGGCCTGTATGGCATCTCTTGTGGTACCACACTGCAAGGGTACTTCTGTGAGCCCTGTTGCCTTTGGCATTCTCTTTGCTTCCAGGATAAGTGTTCCTCTTCTACTGAGCTCCCAGCTCTGTTACTACTGTAGGTTTTGGGGGCTAGGAGGACCTTCTTTAATAGAGTGTGTCTTTGTTCTTACCATTGTAAGAACATTGCATGTCCTAAAAGTGGGGCATCTCACACCTATTTTTATGCTGCTGTTCAGCTGCCCATCCATGAGCAAGCTTGTTTGTGAAGTGGTAGCGTGGACTGCACTACCTCTGAGACCCCTTCTGTGATTAGGGTTATTTATTAACAAGGAAGGAAATCTGGTGGGGAGTTCTGGGATACAAGGGGAACATTACCAAAACAATCCTGTCATTCTTTTCAGTTTTGACCACTGACACCACTCTTGGTAATAGTCATGTTCATAAGCTTTCTAATAATCCAGGTTCATGGGACTTAATTTCTACTGGACACCAACAAAGTACACATGTGGTCCTATCTTCCAAATTGCGTGTCTGTACCGACCTTTTAGAGTAAAAGGAGCCTCCTTAATCACTTCCTATTTCTGGACTGTTTTTCTCCCTCTACATCTTTCCTACAGTCTTTATTCCTTCTTACTGTCTTTTTGTCACCTGAAACTGGGTTCCTGATCCAGACCAGTCACTTGGGAAAGTGTCAGGGTGGAGCAGTAGTAGGCAGCCAGCCCCAGAGGCTGTGTCCTGTCCTCAGAGCCCAGAGCCAGGCTGTGTTCAGGTGGGCTCATTTTACCGCTGTCCTTGTGGCTGCCTTTACTGCCTCTCCTCACTGTGGGGCTTCCTAAGTGCAGCGAGTGTAGCGTGGTGGCTATATTTTTTTTTTCCAGTTTTTAATGAGAATTTTATGTGCATCTTTGTGTTTTTTTTTTCTTTTATCTTAATGTGCCCTATGTTTTATGTCCCAGACCCTGATCTGATTCGTGAGATGATTTAATGCTAGTTAATTACAGTTAAAGCACAGTGCTGAAAGAACTTTACCAATTCCCAAGATGAGTTCAGATTGTGAAATTTTATACATAGTAATTTTTTTTTAAAGGATATGCAATGTTTATAAACAGTTAACTGCACATAAAGGCAAAAAGATAGATACAGGTGACCATCTGTATCTGAATTTTGAATCTGTGAATTAAACCAGCCATGGGGAGAAAGTTTTCAGAAAAACAGATATGTCTATGCTGAGCACACATTTTTTTTGTCATTATTCCCCAACCAGTACAACAACTATTTACATAACATTTATGTTGTATTTGCTATTGTAAGTAATCTACAGATGATTTAAAATATACAGAAGATGTGCTTAGGTTTTATGCAAATATCGCCCCATTTTACACAAGGGACTTGAGCATTTGTGAATTTTGCTACCTTCGGAGGATTCTAGAACCACTTCATCATGGGTCCTAAGGGGCATCTCTGCATATTCAAATATTTATTATGTGTAATGGGATAACAAAGGGTTTTTGTTTTTATATGTTCATTTTCTTTTCTATAATGAGCATAAACTTCTCCTGTATTTTAAAAAAATTGCAAAAGAAGATAAAGCTGGGTTTGGTGGCTTACACCTGTAATCCTAGCATATGGGAGGCTGAGGCAGGGGGAGCCTTGTGAGTTCAGGATCAGCCTGGGTTACAAAGTGAGCTTAAGGCCAACTTGAACTGCATAGTGAGACCCTGTCTCAAAAAGAAAGAAAGAAAAGAAAAGGGAAGAGAAATACTAGACAAAGCCAAAGCAGGGGTATGCAAATGTGTTATTTTTAACTTTTGAGGTTAAAATATTCTATAGGGATGTTGAGAATATCATACTGAGAGCAAGTTTTGGCATACAGCAGCTAGGATTTGGATCTTTGTTATTTTTATTTTTGTTATAGCTAAGCTAAACTTGTCTCATCTGGTGGTTGGTATTTTGTTTAGTTGAATGAATGAATGCCATGAGATCATTAGTTCATAACAGGAACACCAAAAGATGATGGATAACATTTATGTTTAAAGTTTTTAGTGTCAGTGGATCAATTTTAATGATAATATCTGTAACAGTGGTGTTTTCTCAAAAATTATTAAACTTAGAACAGAATGTCAGCCTAGTATCTGATAAACTTTTTGCATTAGTTTGTTTATTGGAGTTTAACACTTTTGGTGTGCATTTAAAATTTAAATATGACATGATTATCAAATGATTTAGACCAAAACTCAACAGTAGTTATCTTTGGGTACTGTTGTCAAGTAATTTTAATAGTAACTAAGAGTCACTTGCTTCTCCTCTTAACTTTTGTGAGCGTTTATGGCCAAATAATGGTAAAGTGACATTGTGTGGTGATGTTTCACTAAGACAGTTTCTTCTGAAATGCTGTTTCACTAATCATCGGGAAAAATTGGCTGTGAGCTTTCAGTTATTACTTTCTTTTGGTACCAGGGATTGAACTCATGGCCTTGCACTTGTCAGGCAGGTGCTTACGCCACTGAGCTAAATCCCTGGCCCATTTATTACGTTTTTATCCACAGAATGGGCTGAAGTTGGCATCACATCCACATCCCTCATGGTTGCTAGAGGCAACACACTGATTTCATTTGTGCCCCTGTGGCAGACATTTTTTGAATAATTTTAGTCACTTTCTCTTGTACTTTTTCTGCTTCCTTTCCTACTTCCTGTCTCCTGCATTCAGCTCTCTCCAACCTCGCTGAGTCATGAGGCATCCGTGCTGGTTGAAGAGGAGAAGTAGCATAATTGAAGGTCCAGGTGGTTGAGCCAGGGAGCAGCCACCTTGTGTCCTGGGCTCACCCTGGGCAAGTGCAGCATTGAGGGCTGTTTTTCATGGTTCAATCTTTGGTGAGGGTCAGCCCTCTCACAGATTGGCTAAAACAAACAATAAAGCAACAACAACAAAACAGAACAAACCTGTGTTTGCAAGTTGACTTGGACCCTGAAGAACAGACTCCAAGAGAATTGTACTTTGGGGATTTTGCATTCTTTTCCTCTAGAATTGTGATTTCTTGAAAGCGTTTTTCTCCACTGTTGTAATTATCACATTTTTATCATACTAACCTTTAACATGGAAGATTGCCAAATGGATCAAATTCAAGTGTGACATCTTTTCTCCTAGGTTGAGTGTGACAGAAATAGAATAGGCTGGGACGTGTGCTGGCTCTAGTAGAGCCAGCAGTTTACACTACTGTGCAGCATGGAAGGGCTTTGGGATGGGGTTCTCTTCTGAACATCCCTCTCACATGCAGAAATGATTTTATATAATGTTACATTTGTAAGTACATACTCGAAATAATCAGAAAGGGAGAGAAAAAGCATAATTCTTATGTCATTGTGTCTAGATTTCAGAATCTTTTTTTTTTTTTTTTTTAATGTAGAGTGGACACAAATATCTACCAGATATCTTCGAGAGCAGTTGGCCAAGATTTCTGACTTTTACCACATGGCCTCCAGTACAGGTGATGGCCCTATCCCTGTGTCACCAGAGGTAGAGCAAGCCATGAAGCAGTGGGAGTATAATGAGAAGCTGGCATTTCACATGTTTCAGGTAATCTTTCAAGTCATGCAAGCCTGTATGTTTTGCTTGGAGAAAGAGCACATTTTGTGTAATCCTTTGTTGCTCAGTGACAGGGGTATGTTCTGAGACGTTTGTCGGGCAATTTCATCATTGTAGAAATATCATGGAGTATGTTTCCAGAGACCCAGGTGGTATAGCCTCCTACATGCCTAGGCTTTATGGTACATGCTTGTTGTATGTGTGATCTTTCATTGATGAAAACATTATGCTAGTGTTTTAGTGGTGTTTTCTTTGGGTTAAATTCTGTCTTATTATGAACTAATATACTTGGAGAAAGCAGTCTCCCATTTTTCACATTGCATTCAAGGTAACGCATTTACCTTGAGATGACACTACATTATACATCTCCAGCTTTCACTGATGTCAGCTTTTTTAGTGCCATTGATTACTTTGTAATTGTGCTAGTAAATATAATCCTATACCTTTTACTTTACACAATTTGGGTATATTTGTGAAATAAAATCCTTGAAGTGAAGCCATATTATTATATCCACGTTAGAGCTGAATTATTTTGCAGAAAGCTCATCTTAATTTGGTTCAGTTAGAGTTTAAAATGCAAAGTTGAGGAGAAGCTTTAGGTCATTGAGAAATGACTGCGCTTTCTCCCAAGCAAGGTGATATAAATCATACTGACCAGATGAGGGCGCTTGTGGTATTGTTTGTCTCAATTTTTATTAGTGGCAAGGTGGAAGAAGTTTTGTTTAGCTAAAGTCAGATGATTAATGAACATTTTTGGTATGTGCTGTAGTAATCAGAGAGGACAAGGGAGTGTAGTTTCTAAATTTTTTCCTTTAGAACCTTCATTGTAATATTCGTGGCATAACACTTTTTTTGAGAGCCCAAAGTAGGAAAAACTGTAATCCTTATGTGGAGTAGTATTTTCAAGTCAATAAAAGGAAATGTTACAAATCCTAGTGTTGCTTAGAATAGGCCTACTTCAGTGCCTGCCCTGAGCTTCTAGGAATTTTGCTGAGCTCAGAATTTAGTCTATATGTTGGAAAATGTGTCTCAGCATATTTAATATTTTTGGAAGGATTGCTTCATATTAGGTACATTGAGATCAGATTTTGAATTTAATTGAAACCATATCAAATTGAGAAAGTTCATCGTATTTTAGTTTGGCATATTCTTGCAGTGTGAAATGTGTCCTGGTACATACATGTGCCCTGGTACATGCATGTACAGGCACATGTGTGCAGAAGCATTCAGGGGCAGGACTCTTGGGTCTATGAAGATTTTTTTTTTTAAGCATTTTTTTTTTTGAACCTCGTGTACCATTTCTTATACTTACTGAGAAGTCTCATTTTTCTTCCTTTAAATACATTTATGTATTTAAATTGACAAATGTATTTTTTTAACTAAAGTTTACTGATCTAAAATTTTAAATTGTACCTTTTCTGAGACTAACCTTTTTACCCTTTCTGACTCTTAGTATCTTAAAACTAGAAATTAAGAAGTAAGTATATGTGATATCAAATATGTTGTTACTATCTTTTAAATATGGCAAATATAGTGTATCAATACAATTTTCACCCAAGCAAATGAGGGGACTACGAGGCTGATAGGAAGGGGAAATAAGGAGAATAAAGATATGTTATGTACAGGGGCCTGATAATCTCAACGAATGTAAACATCATATGCCATAAACACTTAAAATTTTTTTGGTGTTGTTTTTGAGACAGGGTCAGGCTGACCTTGAACTCATGGTGAACCTTCTTCCTCAGCCTCCCAAGTGCTGGGATTACAGATGTGCACCACCACACCCAGATAATAGGTCATAAACATGTGCTAAGATTAATAATATTCAAGAGAATGAAAATGGGGAAACAGAATTTAGAGGAGGGAGGGAGGGAGGTGGAGAGAAGAAGGTAATTTTAAAAAAGGAACAGGCTGTATTATGTACCTAAACCAACTCCACAAGATGATTGTGAACTGCGTGTAGTGCAGACATGCACTAATAAAAACTATATTTTCTCACGAATCCTTGATAGCAATTGTAGTAGATTATTGATGATATTTAAAAAATTACTAGGAACATAGTAGGGTTTTGCATTACCTACTAAGTTTGTTACTGTGATAGCCATAGAGTTCTAAGTGTCTTTGCCAGAACTTTTCCATAGCCTGTTGTTTCTATTTTGAAGATTATTTTATTTCGTGAATCATACAAAAACCTATTCTATGACATCAAATATAGAGTCAGGAGACAATGGATTTGTGTATGTGCATATTTGCATATGCATATGAAGGCAATAGATGACAGATGTCTGTTCAGTAAGTCCCTGACTCAGGAACATTCACGCTGTGAACTTCCACAGACACAGTACGAACAGACCTTGGGTAACAAACCACTGTGCTGCTGCGTGCTCACTGCCCAGCAAGAAAGTGTACTGTAGTCTGGCGCTCAGTCAGAGCCCGGGATGTCCGGAAGCAAGCGGAAGAGTAGTGTGCTGGGGAGGGGACAGCTGGGAAGGGCAAAGCAACAACCGTGGAGACAAAGGTGAAAATAGTCAAGAGATTGGATGGAGGCCAAAAGGTAGATGTCACTTGTTTTTATAACACAAAGTGTTCAGCCAGTGGCATGATTCTGGAAAATAGGGACAGGATCATGGAACATACGAAGCCTGCCTTGCCAGTGAGGTCCACAATAATATCCAAGCATTGCGGGAAGGTGACAGAGGAGATAGAGAAACTTCTCGATGTGTAGATGCAGGATCAGCATCAGTGTCGAATCCCACTCAGTTGAATGAATGCTTTATGTGAGAAAGAACTAAAAGCCTGCTTGAACACGTAAAGAAAAAAAATGAGGTGAACAGAGTGCTTCTTTTACGGCCAGCAAGGATGGTTTAACGGATTCAAGGCTAGGATCAACCTTTACAATGGAAAAGTGGTGAGTGAAGATACCATATCTGCTCAAGGATTTCCAGCAACACTTGGAGAAATTATTAATGAAGGTGCTTATTTACCCCAAATAGATTTTTAATGTACTGGATGGAAGAGGATGCCAGAATGAAGTTACATCAGACAAGAGGAAAGGTTGGTGCCAGGCTTCGAAGCAGCAAAGGATAAACTTACTCTAGTTTGGTGGCAAAGCTTCCAGTGATATGAAACAACTCTTAATTTGCCGTTCAGAGCACCCAAGAACTGTCAGAAACAGAGCCAGAAGCTCTACCTGTTGTGTGGAAGAATAACTCCAAAGCCTGGATCATATAGGACATTTTCCAGGACTGTTTTTTCATCACTGTATCCCAGAGGTAGAGAAGTACATTCCCATTCAGCATTCTTTTGCTGCTTTACAGTCTAACAGGTCACCCCCATTCATGGGTGACTTCAATCCCAACAGCAAAATGGCGCGTCTGCCAGTGAATACTATGGCACTCATCCAACATATAGAGCAAGGGGTTATTGTGACTTTTAAGAAATATTATTTACATCACACTTCTTGCTGCTGATGAAATAAGAACAACCTTGTGACAGTTTTGGAAGGACTAGAACATTTACAAGGCCATAAAAGACATGGCCTTTGCTTGGTGTAATGTTTCTGTTGTCTACTTCCATGAATGGGATTTGGAAAAGCCTTAGCTCACAGTTTGTTCATAAAGTTCATAGACGTTAGAAGGTGGGTAGGGAGTCCAAGAAGCTGGTGCTGTATCTACAGAGGATGACTTCATTGGACTCTGCTGTGGAACACGAAGAGCTTACTAACGAGGGTCTAATGGAATTACAGGCCCAGCAAAAGGTGAGGAGGCCAAGAGGAAGATGGCACTGAAGAACCAGAGAAATTCACAGCAGGGAATGGCAAGAGGATTTTCTTCACTTGAAGGGGCCCTGGTAGTTTTTGAGGTGCAGGACCCCAACACAGAACCATAGACAAAGGTTGCAGCATGACATCCAGTACTGGATTCAGAATGACATCCAGTACTGGAGTCATCTATGATGAGGAGAAAAGGGTTATTACTCAGACATCACTGGATCGTTTTTCCAAGAGGTAAACAGGATTGCATCCATCAGAAAAACCCACGCTGTCAATGGTGTGATCAGATTTCTACCTTGCCCTCCACCTCCCATGGCTGGTGATCCTTCTGTTCTGCCATCTCCCACCTGCCCTCTTCCTCCAGGCAGTAATTCTTGGCAGTTCGCACTGTGTAATCTGCTCTATGCCAGTTGGTGCACTATACTGTGCTGCCATTTTAAGGTAACTGGAAAGTGAAAACAGTTTATTCACAGTACTTATGTGTGTGTTTTTTTTTTCATGCTTTCTATATTTGTATATTTGTGTCAAAGGTGTGTAAGATTCACTTTGTCAGAGTTATAAATGAATTTGACTTATGAATGTTCTCCTGGAATGGAACTTGCTCATAAGTTGGAGACTTAATTGTAGAGTTTAGGTCAATATTAGTTGTCCTGTGGGTGTAACTCTGTGCTAGAGGCACTAGGCTAGCATGTGCAAGGCTCTGAATTCCATCCTAGAATCAAGGGAAAAAAAATAAAAGGTAATTTTTCCAGAGGAGCTGTGTGTATCACCCTTGTGGGGCATTTTATATATTTGTGAAGATGGATTTAGTTTCTAGTGTAGCCATGTGTTTTTGATACATTATTTTATTATAAATTCCTCCCAGGTCTTTATATACAAGATTATTATGTTGATTTTTAAGTGTAGGCTGAAGTATCTAAGAGTCATTTTAGGACAGCAGAGGAGATTATGGGGCAGCACTGGGTCTGGTGGAGTTTTCAAACCTTTGTTGAGATGATGATAAGAGCAATGCATTTTTTTGGGTAGTTATCACTAATAGCTAAGTTTCTTTTCTTGAATATCACTGTGTACTTCTCCAAAATCCTCCCAGAGGCTTCATCTATCCAAGGAGTATGAAAGGCTATGCATTCCATTTATTTTCAATTTAAAGTGAAGCAGATTAGCAAAAACTAAAGACAAAATCCTACAGCAAACATAACAACTCTAGTTCATTTTGTTCAGAAATAGGATTGTGATCAAAGACCATGTTTCAGCATAACAATACAACTAGTAAAATTATATTTAAGTGTAAGAGTGCCTTTTAAAAAATTGGGTTTTCTTTCACACTGTTATTGCACTTTTTGTTTGTTCATTTAAGGAAGGGATGCTAGAGAAGCATGAATATTTGACATGGATCTTGGATGTTTTGGAAAAGATCAGACCAGTGGACGATGACCTTCTTAAACTCTTGTTACCGCTAATGCTGCAGGTACAGTACGTGTCACCTTGAGCCAGGTGGTTTTATGGCGAGCAATTAACCTGGTAAGAATAATTAGGTAATAGAGGTAGAAAAGGAAAATTATCCTCTTGAAATGGAATGAAAAGAGTATCTTGACGCTACAACACGTGAAGTGGTAAGAGATTTCAGAGTTTTAGCAGTCATGTGCATTAGCTAGCTTCATAATTTTCATCTACATGGACTCTCCCCCATGTTGAATTCTTTTACCTCTGAGCTAATCAAATAGCTCTTTAAATATTGTCTCTCCATTCACACAGATTACTGTGAAAGCAAATCACCTCTTTTGAAGAATATAGAGAATCTGCTACATTCTTTTTGATGATTCTTTGTGTCTCTGAGAGTAGGACACCTCTTATTTTGATGATTTGTCTAAGATCTATTAAAATTTAGGTTATCTGGGTAAGATTTAAATTTTTCTTATAAAAGTCATACATGAATTTGGTAATTCAGCCAACATGAAATCATACCAGTGGCAAGTGGCTTTGTCTCTCACCCTGGTGCCCGCCACAGGTGCTGCAGCAAGGAGGGTCCTGCATGTCCTTCCTGAGAGGGTCTGCACAGGAGGGTTTGCACCTGCACTGCCTGGTCCAGTAGCCAGATGGGCCGTGGAGCATTTGAAGTTTGACAGTATGAGTGGAGATGTGCTCCCAGAGCAACACGCCCATCAGATTTCAAACTTATTGTGGAAAAAACATAGACTGTTAATACTTTTTTATGTTGATCACATGTTGATAACTTTTTGCATATGTTGGGCTAAAATGCAGCACATCATTATGGTAATTTGTAGTATTTTTTAATGGCTACTGAAGAATTTAAAATCACATATTTCTGCTGGACATATTGTTCTATATAGTGCTTTTGCAGATTCTTTTTGCTTCTAATGAAGAAATGTATATATTGTTAAAATAGTTGCTTGAGAAGTACAGGTTGTAACTGGAGCCTGCTGTCCTTCTGCTTCTCAGTATTCAGATGAGTTTGTTCAGTCGGCCTATCTGTCTCGTCGTCTTGCCTACTTTTGTGCTCGGCGTCTTTCCCTGCTGCTGAGTGATAGCCCCAGCCTCCTCGCTACCCACTCACCCCACATGATGATAGGACCAAACAACTCCAGCATTGGGGCCCCCAGCCCTGGCCCTCCAGGCCCTGGCATGAGCCCGATGCAGCTGGCCTTCTCCGATTTCCTTTCCTGTGCACAGCATGGTCCTCTGGTTTACGGACTTAGTTGTATGTTGCAGGTAAGTTCATGGCCTGTGTTATTTTTATGTTAAGATTCAGTTGTGGGAAACAGTTGGGCTGGGAATAACAGTTTCAGCTTTCATGTCACAAACCTACTTTTTCTCATAACCAAGTAATTTATATTGAAATTTTATGTTTTTTATTGCTCCGTATTGGATCAAGCTGAGAGATTTGCTGCAGCCATCTAGAAGAAAGTTACTGTGCTTGTCCTTTATTAGGGCCATTAAACACTTCAATTAGAAATCCTTCAGGGAACCCACAGGATAATTCAACTCCATTACTACTCTTCTGGAAAGGTAGCTTCTTCAGGCAGCATTTCCTTAGTTCACATCTTCAGTTGGGTGTCTCCTTGTGTTTCTTTAAAGTCTGTATCATTTATCAGGCTGTGGTCATCAGCACTGTTGCTTTTGCAGTTCTTGGATATGCATCTAGCATTGTGCAGGGTGCTGGGCCCATCATGTCAGGAGTGAGACACAGCCCTGCCCTAGAGGAAGTGGACAGTCGAATGTTCACATTTCTTGAGCTTTTAGTGTTTCTGGCTCTTTACTAAGGGCCTCTGGAACTAGGGTGGCCCTGAAGACATGGTCCTTCCTCTGGTGGAGTTTTGTGTCATGTCGAGAAGACTGTGTCATATATGTACAGTTCTGTAGACGGAGAGATGCATGGGGCTGAGGCAGCTGAAAAGGGGAACTTGCAACCCATTCTAAAATTCAAGGAGGCGTTCTGAGGGATGTGTTTTAGGTATTATGAGCTAAGGAAAAAAAAAAAAAAGGCAGTATGGTAAGGGCAGCAGCTTCGCACAGGAAAAGACCCAGAGGACTCATCAGTCAGCTTGGGTACCAGTTGGTCTTCATGGAACCCAGAGTGTGAAGTCTACTGGGCCTTCCATTGGGAAATGGTAAAGGATTTTATATAGGGAGCCGACTCTGTCACTGTACTTCAGTTAGGTGGTTTTGGCCATAGTAGAAGGAAGATTTATGGGGTGAGAGTGGTAAGTAAGAAAGGAGGAAACAGGCAAAGAACTCAGTTTGGATGCATCTAGGTTGGGTCTGTTTTGGACTCTTAGATAACAGTGGGCCCTCTGTATCCATGGGTTCATGTCTTTGGATTTAGCCAACCTAGATCAAAAATACTCAGGAAAAATTTCTGAGCATATAGACTTTTCTTCTTGTCACTGTTCTCTTAACAAAGTAGTATAATGATTTACCTGGCGATTATAGTGTATTAGATATTATAAGTAATCTCAATACTATTAAAATATGTAAGAGGATTGCATAAATTACATGCAGACACTACATCATTTTATGTAAGGGTCTTGAGCATGGGTAGATTTTGGCATCTGCTGGCACTGTTCTTTCTTAGATGGCAGATGATGTATTACATTTTATTCTGGATCTTTAAGTGTATACATTCACAAGATTATTAACATGTCTGATTCTAAAGATGAAGGCAGAGAACTGGCCAGATGTGCGGTTTTGAATCATGAAGACCCCTTGGCTGGTCACAGTCTGAGAATGGTGGAAATTGCTTGAAGAGTTTGTGGTGAGGGAGGACCTCTGGACCCAACGGTCATGAGTGATACAGAGTTGAGCGAAGGGGAAGTCTAGAGAGGAGGCCAGGGAGCTTGGCCAGATTAGGAAAAGAACAGCGGGGCAGTGTGTTCTAGAAACAAAGATGATGAGAGTAGCATTAATATTGTTGCAGTTTTACTATCATGTTAATGATGTTTATTTTCTAAGCACTATTGTAAATTGTAACAGATATGATGTCACATAGCTCTCAGAACCTGCCTGTGACACATAGGAACTGTTGATATTCCTGCACCACCGCAAGTGAAACAGTGGCCCAGGTCACAGAGCTAGAAATTTAGACCCAGGCACTTTGATTCCAGAATCCACACTCAACTACTATGCTAATAAACCAGAGGCTGCAGAAAGTTTCAAAAAGCAATTAGTAGCAGGTGGGTGAAGTTGCCTCTGATCACATGGTTGCTGATGATCTTGTTAAGAGCTATTTCAGTTGTGTGGTAGGTAAAAAGCCAGAATAGGGTGAAGGAGAATGAGCAGAAAGAATACTAACTGTGAAATGTGTGTAACAGGAAGAGGAGACAATATTGGGTAGTGAAGGTTTCTGGCGAATGGGGAAATACAGGAATATATATAATATATTTATTTATTTATTGCTTGATTGATTGATTGTAGTGCTTTGAATGAAGTGCAGGGCCTCTCATGTGCCAGACAAGCGCTCTACCACTGAACTGTATTTCTCACCCTGAATGTAGATGAAGAAACCATTTTTGTTTTCTGCTGGGTAGATTTGAGCATGCTTTTAAGCTAAGTGTAAACCAATAGGGAGTGAGACTGGGACTAGGAGAGGGGGATTGTTTGCTAGGTTAGTGTGCTGGAGTCAGGAGGCCTTCCGAATTCAGGGAAGGGCTGCATTGTGGTCAGGAGCCATGAACCCCACATCCACCAGGCAGGAGGAGGGTGGAAGGGCCTGGGCCAGTGGAGACAGAGGTACTGGTGGTGATCAGGAGTTTGCTCTTCCCATCCGCCATCTGATCTCCACAGGGATGTCTCGTAGGCTTCAGAATTTATTTTCTAATATTAATTTCGTATTTTCGAGAGGAGATCTATCCCAGTCATTGTCCAGGTTCACATAGCTTGCCACTGAGGTCCTGATAGGATGTACTTTCGACTCTTTCCTAAGCCCTGCTTCACAGCTTAGTTTTGTACGGTGAAATATTAGTAATAAATGATAAATAGTCTTCAATTTCTTGATGGCTATACTCTTTCCCTTTCAAATTAATAATTCTTAGTTTTGTCTTAAAGTTGAGAGTGGAAAAAGATACATTTTGAATTCTTGGGTAGGAAACTAAGGCTGTGGA
This sequence comes from Hydrochoerus hydrochaeris, assembly GCA_004027455.1. Lineage (NCBI taxonomy): Eukaryota > Metazoa > Chordata > Mammalia > Rodentia > Hydrochaeridae > Hydrochoerus > Hydrochoerus hydrochaeris. Next base: position 13,547 of record PVLA01005212.1, on the reverse strand, counting down.
TGAGGTATCATTTTTACTTTGAAGCTGTTGTTACACTCACCCTATATTTCTCTGAATGTCTGCATTTTTCCCACTTTGTTTCTAGACTGTCACTCTCTGTTGCCCAAGTGCCTTGGTGTGGAATTATTCCACAAATGAAAATAAGAGTGTGAACCCGGGCTCACCCCTGGATCTGCTGCAGGTGGCTCCTTCCAGCCTCCCCATGCCTGGTGGGAACACAGCTTTCAATCAGCAGGTAGATTTACTTCCCTGGCAGTGGTTTGAAGGGCATTTGCATTCTCCAGAGGCATCAAGGAATACTGGGCAGAGCCTGAGTGCTAGCATCTGAGATGCTTGAATGTCGTGCCCAGCTTTTCCCCCCACTTTCGGGGTGACCTTTGGGTTTCTTTTGCCTCTTCAAACACAAAAGTCCATGAAGTTGTTTTCTTTCTAGTTACCTTCTTACTAGGCAGTTCTTCCTGGGTGTCCTGCTACCCAGATAATAATTTTCGTGGTAATTGTAATATATAACTGTGACTCACATATAGTAATTTTTGATACTTAGGAATTGTTTTTACATTCTTGGTTAGAGCTACATTATTTATTTTAAGGATTTATGCAACTTGAACCTTAGGCTAATGTTTAGACCATGATCCTTGTCTTTTACCAAGCAGTTTTTCAAATTACTAAAATATTGCTAGTTGTTTTCCTGCATAGGTAGATGAATGGATTACCAAGGAAATTTTAGAATTTTCGCCTCTCTTTATGGTGTCCTAAAGAAAATTTGCTTGTTAAATTGTGTTTGCAAACATTTATTTTTATGTGCATTTATTATTGAAAGCTAGCAATGAATCATGACTTTTAAATTTTAACAGTGTAGTTGGTAGGTAGCCAGCTATGATTTTTATAATGTAGCCATGATTGTCATGTAATGTAGGATGCAGTACTTGACATGATTTAAACAGCCACTGTAGCTTTCCAAGCTCAAGTTAATTAGAAGTGATTCCCTTTCAGGTTCGGGCAAGGATTTATGAGGTAGAACAGCAGATAAAGCAAAGAGGCCGTGCGGTGGAAGTTCGGTGGTCTTTTGACAAGTGCCAAGAGTCCACAGCAGGTACAAAATGCAACAAGAGAATGAATGCTTTTGAGTGTTGGACCTTAGACCGTGTTTATAGTTCTCATAAATATAAATAAGGAAGTTCTTTTGACAGAGCCCTCTGTATTCTGAGGACAGTGTTCAATTTATGCCTTTGAAAGCCTGTCACTGGAGAGTGTCAGCTCTGGTTTTGTTAGCAGTGCTGTGGTGGTGTATCCTGAGAACAGTACCTTGTGGAAAATTGCATTTGTCTCACATGATACTAATTTTGTATTATGGTGTTCTGGCTCTATTTGACCTCTTTAACTGTCTGCTTAATTTCTGCATCTAGGGGTGACCATTAGCCGTGTTTTACACACATTGGAAGTCTTGGATCGTCACTGTTTTGACCGAACTGATTCCAGCAATTCAATGGAGACACTTTATCATAAAATTTTCTGGGCAAACCAAAACAAAGATAATCAAGAGGTAGTTAATATTTCTGTTCTTTTTGTGTTTTATTTTTAAGCATAATTTCTTCTTCAGTAAATTCTGACCAGACCTTTCCTATGAAATATAATATCTTATGAAGCCAAATACAATTTGAAATCTTTCTATTGTTGGACTAAAATTACCCACAGTTATTAACCACCTGCCAGTTTACCCCTTGCGTCACTTAAGCAGTGCCTTTGTTTATGTACTGACTATCCCGAGCGTAGCCCAAGCAGGTGTTATTCCAAGCCATCTATTCTGATATTGAATAAACTTGATAAAATTGTCAGTTTTATGTTTCTGTTGTATTATCGTATAAAAATTAACAAAGCATGCAATTTGTGGTCATCCTGTGTTTAAGTAATTGGACTGGTGAATGGTTAAAAGAAATGGCCTTGGCATTGGTCTGCCTTGCTATATTGATTGGATTTTTCTTGGTTGTTTCCCCGTCCTCCATTTTAGTTTTAGCAGAATATCCTTCATCTGGTGATTAAACTTTATACAATATTTTAGCAGAAAGCAGTACATGAATATTTGTGGCCCTTTGAAATTACCTTAGACAGTGTATTATTCAAGGTTCTCCAGAAAAACATAATCAGTAGAAGAAAGAAAACTGTGTCCCTCTGTGTACTTTTATATTTATATCTACCTAGGGAAAGAAGTGAGTGCTATTTATTTTTCACAATTGGCAACCATGACTGTAGAAGATGTGGACTGTGAAGTGTGCAAGGCAGGCTGAGCAGAGTTGATGTTGCGGCTGAGTCTGGCAACCCCGTCCTTTCATCTCCTGGAGACCTCAGTCTTTTTTTAAGGCTTTCAGCTGATTGGATGAGGCCCACCCACACTGTAGAAGTTACTTCGCTTTGCTGAAAGTTTACTGGTTTACATGTTAATCACATCAAGATATTACTTTTGTGGCATCATCTAGACTAATGTTTGAGCAAAGAATTGGTTATTATACCTGAAACATTTTGCATATGATCACAATTTTACCAGTTTTTATGTTTGCCTACCAGTGCATTATTTCATGGTTGAGCTGATCTATCAGCATAGGATTTTCCTTTTTTTTTTTCTTTTCAGCCTTACTTGGGAGAAATAAAAAAAGTCTCCTTTTCACAATAAAAGTTACCTGTGATATACACAGCTTGTGGTAGGCACCAGGAATACTGAGGCAACTGTTAGAATTCCTTTAAAGAATGCCTTAGTTAATTGGTTATAAGTGTATTTGATTTTTAAGCTACTCTTTGTGAACGTATATGTGGGAAGACAAGGTGAAGCAACAAAAACAACCCTAAACTTTTACTCTTTATGTAAGCCTGATGTTTCTGAGTAAAATTGCACTGATACATAGTCTAGTCCTCTCTTGGAGTGGAAATTTTAAAGTTCATTTCTTTGTAATAAAGGCCTTGTTAGGCTTCAAGGCTACTGAGATTTTCTCTGTATAAACGTGCATTGTCTGGGAGGAAAGTAGGGACCCCCTGATACCCAAGTGTCCTTTGGATTGGTGAGCTTGTGCTACGTGTTGAGTAGCAGCTATATTGTTTCCTGATGAGAGTTCTGTCAAGGTCCTCAGATACACCTCAGCCTTTTGGGTCTGTAACCTTCTAGTGAGTGAACTGACCAGCTTCAGAAACTCACATTACTCAGAAGTACTCTTAAGGGACGATGACAGTGAAGATGTCTTATACAGGGCAGAAATTACATGGGGATGTTTCTGAGTAAACTGCACTGTCTTCCGGGTTCTCGCTAATGCTCAGTTGTCTCCAGAGAGGGTGTCTGAGAAGAGCTGTTGGGGAGCAAGGAGAAATTGGAAGTTCTGCCGACAGTACGTATTCAAATGCTGCTTTTGTTTGGGCTTTATAACAGTCGTTATGCTAGTGTGTGTATATACATATATATGTAGAGAGAGAGTTTATAAATGCGTGAGTATATCTAGAGTTTTCCCTTAAAAATGTATCTGTTTGAACTGAGAGGGCTGAGATTGTCTGCTTGATGAGAGCGTCCTCTAAATGAGAGCCTTCCCCATCCAGCAAGAGGGGGCTCCTGCCACCAGAGGGCGCCCTGGGCACACACAGGCTGCGGCTCTCCTGGGTGCTCTAGTGAGTGACATTAGAAATGTTAGATTCCCCCATGAGCAATACTTATGTCCGTATTGACTCAACCCTGGAGAGACCCAATATAATGAGTAGTGGTTTTGTGGTTAATGTGCTATTTTAGAAGTAAAAAACTACAATTTTCAATGTTCCAGTCAGACTGACCATCTAATTTTAACCTGCCAGAAAGTATGACTTCCTAGACCCTTTAATAATGTTTAAAATTAAATGAATTTTTAAAATATGGCTTTGGTATAGGGTGTATCAAGGTGTGTGTGTACCGGCATGAAAATGACAAAATTGTATTTCTTTGTTTTTTACCAGGGGTTTCTAGTTTCTTGCCGACTAAGTCACTTTCTGTATTTCTGGAATTCATGTGACTCTGAGCAGCTGTGTGACCTTGAGCAGATTAGGGAAGACTGGGTGGCTTCATATTCTGGTTGAACAGCATAGAGTACTTACTTGGCATATTCGACTCCAAGAAGACATGAGCAGTTTGAGCATTACAAAGCGCTATAGAGATGTACTGCAAAAGTAGCAGTGAACAGTAGTAAAATAGCAAGCATTAGTGTTACAGTGGAAGAACCAACACGAGGAAGCCATTCTGTGGTAAGAAAGTGTATTAAGTGGTATGGTTAGGATTCAGAAACCCATCTCACGGCTTTAAAATGTTTCCTTTTTGGAGGGGATTTCACAGTTTGTTTTAGGATTGAGACAGCATGCTAGATAATTGAAACAGTTACCAGCCTCTATGATAGTGGGTTTGAGGTTTTCTTTTACTGGAAGTTGTGTCTAGGTGTGGTAAGGCCTCAGGTTGCATAGCCTTTTTTTTTTTAGACCTGATAAGGAGAAATTAGTTCCTCTCTCTTTCCTTGGAGAGAGCGGGGAGACCATCTGTCCAGATGGAAGAAGCCAAGAGGTCTGACGTTTGGAGCTGTGTGTGCAGTTGCTTTCTGTGTTTGGTAAAAGCCTGTTTGAAACTGCACTGCAAGGAGTAAAGACGTTGAGAGTACGATGCCGTCTCTGGTTGTTCTAGGTTACACTGTGCTTCATGTGGCGGGCCATGCCTGTGGCTTGCTTTTACTAATCATACAGAGTGTGTTACTCCTTTACCCTTTTCCTCGTCAGCCTCATATCCTGTTACAGCTGCCATAGGTCATGGCTTATGTACCATCGTAAGAAGGTAAAAAAACAAACAAACAACCAAACAAACAAACAAACACAAAAACCTTACTGTGTACTTATTTTAGTTCTGTCTTCTTGATTTTTCCATTCAGTATAACGTGAAATATAGAAATTTTGCTGTGTTTAGGCCAGGCCTCAGAGATTCGTGTCCTGCAGTGGTCAGCCTGTATAAACTGGTGGTGGGCTTCTGAGTGTAGCTGGCGCGTGGGCTAGAAAACGGGCATGTCCTGTGTGAGGAGGGTAGCACCTCTCCGACTCTACTGAGGACTGCACGCTCCCTATTGTCTGGCCATCTGGCCATTTAAGGAAAGCTGGGTGCCAGGAGGGGTATGCAAACTTCCCCAGGACTGGGCAGCGTGCTGGCTGAACAGTGTGTCTCCTGGCCGAGTGTGCAGGTGCCCGTCACTTGCCAGCTGCTGGTGCACACTCTCTATGGTACTTACCTGCTTATTTGCTTGCTTCATGTTTCAGAGTCAGTTTTTTTGAGTGAGGAAGATGAAGAGAATGGGCCCACCACCCAGGTGACACAGTAAATTGCTGCGGGGTTGCGGGACCTTCCGATTCCAAGTGCAGTGACCCCGGCAGTCATTGTTGAGCAGCAGGGCAGGGAGGGCCACAGCCTTCCTGACCACTTCCTTCCTCCTGGCCGCCTGCCCTGCTTGTGATGTGCAGAAAGGCAGGGGCAGATGTGTCTTGGGGTCCTTTGGGAGACGTGGTTAAAGGCAAGGTCAAGAGGTGGCAGGAGGAGCTGCCTTTCACTTCTCTTTCTGGGGCCCCGGAAAGCAAACGTTTTCCTGAGTAATGAGAAGGCCAGACCAGCTGTGCCGGATGGAGCGCTCCAGATCAGGAGCGTCTGGGTTTCCTCTGTGCTGCCCTCAGTCAAAGCCTGGAAATGTACCCTTCTGTTGCTTATATTTGCGTTATATGTATTCATTCTTTTTTGTTTGTTTGTTTTGTTAGTAAGGTTCTTAAATCCAGAAAATGTGCTTTACTCATTGTGGGTACAGCCTTTGGCCAGTTGGTGTTTGTATCCCTGTGGTTTAGGAACTGCCTGACAACTGTGAGAAGAACTTTGTTTCTGTTATAGCTGTGATTTCTCCACATTTGTCTTCCTGCAGTCCTGTGGCTTCGTGGAGGTAGAGTCTGTTTCTTCTGTTCAACCACATCATCAGCCCCTAGCACCATACATGAGGTTTAAAAGTTGTGTGTGTGTTTCTTTTCCTGTTTTTTGAAAAGCTCCTGCTGGGTGTGGTGGCACATGCCAGTAATGCCAGCGCTTGAGAGGCTGAGGTAGGAGGATCATGGTGAGTTCAAGGCCAGACTGGACTATAAAGTGAATTCAAGTTAAGCTTAAACTACATAGTGAGACCCTTCCTTGCTGGCTCCTGTTTGTAATCTCAGTGCTCAGGAGGCTGAGGCAGAAGGATCACTGTGAGTTTGAGGCTAGCGTGGACTCCATAGTGAGTTGAAGAGCAACCTGAGCTATGTAGCAAGACTGTCTTAAATTAAAAAAAAAAAAAAAGCATAGTGAAGTGGAAACACCTCTTTAAGATTTGGCTTGGAAAGACAGAAGTGAATGTAGTATTGGCATTTGTAGCATTGTCACAGTGGTGCTGTTTGTAAATAAACTTTCAGATATATAGCATTGGATGTGCTGGTGGAATTATGAGCATGGCTGACCGAGGTGGTCTTTGCTTTAAAGACAACGTAGAATATTTCTTTTAGGGTACTTGGGCAATTCATTTACAATTGATGAGTCTCAGTTTCTTCATATGTAAAATGAGCAGTTTTATATTACTATATTACTACAGTTCTACATTACTAGCAAACTAGAAATAGCGTGAAATTAGATCACTAAACCATTTAAATATTTATAGGGTTAGTGTTTGGTTAAACAGTACTTAATAGTCACTTTCTGCTATTACCGCTGACTGATGTATTTAGAGAGGTACTTAAAAACACTGGAGGAATGGGTGGACTATGACTGATTTGATTATAGTGGATCCCTTGGGGCTGCTGTGGGCACACAAAATACCTGCCTCATAGGCGACTAACCCGTAAGGCATAGCCAAGGTCTGCCAGGCTTTTAATAATCTTTGATTTTTCAGTCTTTACTCTCAGCAGGAAACCTGTTACTCAAGTGCCAATTCATCAGTGGATTCATCTATTGATAACTCAGTAGCTGTATCTCCTGTTAAGATGAGGGGTCTGGCAGGGCGTATGATATTGGAGTGTGACTGGGGAGTGTATTCTTGTTCTCAGTGCCTCCTTTCTCTTTTTATGCTTGCGATCACCATGATTGAAGCAGCTTTCCTCTTCTAGGTCATTCCACTGTGCCATTTTTGGTTGGAGCCAGCCAACCATGGACTGAACCCATTGTAACTATTAGCTAAAATAAACCTCTCCTCCTCTAATCTGTGGCAATCATTTCAAGTATTTTGTCCTAGTGATGAAGAAGTAACTAATTCAGAGTTTATTAGCAATAGTCAATTGTATTAATATGTGGGGGAAAACAGAACTGTGTGTTTGGGTATTTAGATTTTGCTGTTAGTAGAAGGGTTAGTAGTGTTAGTCCACCTCAATTGGAGTGAGCCTCTTGCTTTATTTTTGAGCTTGTGTGTTTGTCAGTTTTCTGTTGCTATAACACATACTTGAGACAACTGTTATAAACAGAAATGTTTTATTTCTGGTTTACAGTTTTAAGATGTTTTAGTCCATAATTAGTTGGCCCTGTTGTTTTAGGCCTATGGTAGCATATCACAGCAGGAGCCCATATGAAGCCAGAAATGAGGGTGGAGGGATGTAAGTTGTCCAAGTTCATGTCCAACTTATTAGTTGGAGAATAGAGATTGGCATAACAACTCTTCACTAGCATATATCAGTTCTTATACTACTTGTTAAAAGAAATGTTTTATTATAGGTAAACATAGAGCAGAACAGTCTTCAGGTAGAATTTTGGCAGAAGGAAAAAAAAAGGCCGCTGTTAATTGCCATGAATAATTTCCTACACACAGTACTAATTTTATCACATTTGCAGTATGTGTGGGAATAATCTTTAATTTTTAAAGTCTCTTTGCCAATTTTAACATAGTAAACATTGTTAATTTAGAAATTCAAATCCCAGATTTGGCTAACATTGTCTTTGTTTATACCATGGATTTAAGGCCAGTTAAGATGTGGATTTGAATTGGTAAACATCAATGGTTTTGGTCATGGATGGGAATCTTTAATAGTTTCTTTCTTATTGGTGTGTTATCTTTATTTCTCATAAAAGGTAAGTGGTAGTTTGTTGTACTATGTCATGATGGTTTTGGAAATTGAATGTGACATGTTAATTATTTTGAGAGATGTGTTCTTTTCTAGGATTTTTGGAAGGATTTACTGTGTAATTATAATTCATACCATGACCCTAATCATGTGATTATGTATTTTTCAAAACTCCTGTTTTCTCCGTTTGTATTATTTACATGTTGAGTTTTTTTAACTGAGGTATAGAAAGCTTAATTTTTGTTGCAGTATAAATGAATGACAGTTGATTTAAATATTAAGGATTGTTTAGATTTATTGTTTTACTTGTATCACTTTTTTAGTTAGAACTCAGAACAGTGCTATCTTTAGTTGCTGCAAATTAAAAAAATAAAAAAAGGGGAGGGAGGTTATTCTTGCCTCCATAGTATATGTTTTGTTTCTTAGATACAGTATTAAAATATCTAAAGACTGTCAACATTGACTTTATGGATATGAAATTAGGAAAATTTACTCCATTCTCCACCAGAGAGTTCAACCATTATCCTTAGGAAATCATCGCATGAAAATATTGATATGTGCAAAATTTATCAAAAGAAAATATCATTTACATAGTAAATCTTATACATTTGTGGTTGATAAGTGTAAGCTTATTTGCTTATATGGTGATGCTAGATAGATGTACACTTGGTGAGAGTGTAACATGGGCTTGTGTTCTAGCAGTTAGACCACCTTTAGCTTCTGTGACTCTGGAAATTCATGCAGCTCTCCATAAAGTGCCTCAGGTTGTGAACCATGACTAGTTAGTATCATTCTTCTACAGATTATTCCATGTAGTTATTGACACTATCATGTTGACTATTGTTTTTCTAGTTGTGACCATTTTGTGTGATGGTGACCAAGAGTGATCAATTTAATTTATAAAGATGTCCAGATTAAAGAGATGTTGAAAGGGTTTATTTAGCATTGGATCCCAAGTTGTTTTAGTTAGCTCTTGCTTCCAGTAATGAATCACTGATTTTATCTATTTCCTTTAAAGGTATTATTTTATCATGTAGATATCTTATTAAAAACTTTATTCTTTGTAACAAGTACTTGACTATTTTTGTTATTTTTTTAAAATCCATTTATTTCAAGGAGAAACAGAAAAAAAACACTAAAACAAAATTTCAAAACATGTACATACGTTGTACATTGTCATCCCCCAATCATTTGCTCAGGGCACAAAACATCTGCTTAATTATTCTTTTGTAATAGATTCTTACCTGATTTTGAAGGTGCAGGGGAAAATTTTGAAAAATCTTTAAAAATGTCAGTAAGATGCATATTATTGGTTAGGGCAATAAAAACTGTTTTTGCTGTGACTTTTATCTTTCATATTCTAAATGAAAGTGTGTGGCACTTCACTAATTGGCTTTAAATGTTTATTTTTCTGTGGATAAGTTTGAATCCAGGTAGAAAGTCTTGGTGGTTTGCTTTCTTTTTTGATATGTCATGATCAAAATTTTTTATTTTTAATTGAATTATTTCCTCTTGTATTAAGAGGCTGAGAATACCCTTTTAAGATCTGTCCAGATTACTTTTTGTTTTGTTTTGAGTCAACATGTGTTTAAATAATCATATTTGTGATTAGGATGAGTAAAAATCTTGTAATAAACTGACTTTCATGACCTGAATTGTTTACTAGTATCTAAAACTAGTCATGGTTTCTTATGCCATTTTATTTTTTACTTTTTAACTAAAAAAAAAAAAAAAATCTTTTTTTTTTTTTTTGGCTTTTGTTTTTTGGAGATTGGTTTTCACTCTGTAGTTTAGCTTGCTTTGAACTCACCACATAGGCTGGCCTTGAGCTCACAAGGATCCTCTTGCCTCAGTCTCCTGAGTGCAGAGATTTGAGGCATGTGCCACCGTGCCTGGCTGTGCTGAATGTTTTAGATGACTTCTCGGGGTCATAAACCTAAAATGTTGGACTCAATTTATATGTAAGTTCCTTCACAGAGAGGACTGATACGATGTCATAATCTTACTTGAGTTTACGAACTTCAAAATGCTAAGAAATTTTTACATGGTGTGTTGGTGCTGATGCTATGAAGATCCACTTGCCTGTCGTAATGTTTACACAGTGGGAAATTCTTAAAACCTTGCAGCTGGTACTGCATTCCTTGGCAGGGGTACTCTGAAGGAAAAGGGCGGATGCCATGGAAGCACAGTATCTCTGGCATCCCTTGTTCCCAGCGGGGCTCCATCACGACTCCTGTCCCTGATTCCCCTTGTTCTCAGTCGTTGTAGCCCATTCTTTGGCTGATGGCTTGGGCACCACCATGAGGCCTACAGAGACCTGGCATACTTTGTTACCTGTGTTTGCTTTTGATCATTTGTTCTTTCTGATGCTTGGCTGTCATTTTTTGCCATCATTGTATCTGATAGAATGGGCCCTTTACCAGCCTTCCAGTTCCCACCTCTTTCTCCTTTCTTATTGAACGGAGTCATTTGATAATCCAGCCTGATAGTATCATGTATGCCTGAGGTCCTGATTGCTGGTGCTAATAGTTGAGGGAAGTACTTGGACTTACTTTGTAACAGCTATTTTTGGTGGTCAGTGGTCATTCTCCCCTTCTTTTTAGATTTGAAATTGAATTCTGGAGGATTGAAGGGGTAAGGTTATGACTGTGTAAATGAAGTCATCTACAAGAAAACAGATTCCCTTAGAATTGTCACTGGTTCAGCCAGTGTGATTCCTAAGTGATTTCTTTCCTTCCAAAAGGACTAAACTTTTACCCGTTATTTACACTTCAGCCCAAATGATTTTAGAAGCCCACTCTAAAACTCCATTAATAAAATATAGAGAAAAATCTTTGAAGCTTAAAGGTAGACCCTGTTGGGGGAACATTTCATTTGATATAGCCGGTACCTCTTTCTCTTGGTCACTAGGTTGCCCCCAATGATGAAGCCGTGGTGACACTGCTGTGTGAGTGGGCTGTGAGCTGCAAACGGTCAGGCAAGCACAGGGCCATGGCAGTGGCCAAACTCTTGGAAAAGAGGCAAGCAGAAATCGAGGCAGAGGTAGGTCTACTTTTCTCTCTACTTGTTAAATGCTGTATTCTAAACATACTGTTTGAGGAATACACTTTTATCTTTATTATGTTCTTCCTTTGCTTTTGAGAAAAAGGGGGGTTGTACAGATTCACCTAAGTAAGATCCCTCTAAATTGATACAGCCAATAATTTGTATTCTTGACTAAGAAATGTCTTTTAAAAGGAAACAGGATGTGATTTAGTACAAAGAAATCTTGTGAGATGAAGACACACATAACACCCACAGACACTGTCACAAGCACACACATGTAATGTATACCAACTTTTGAAAGTTATGTTTTGTATTATGTTTTAGTGGGTTTGGAAATACTTTCTTGAGGCAGTTTGATTATGCCTCAATGATTATGAGGTTCCAGATAGAAATTTGTGTTCGTTTTTTAAGTTATAGTCTAATCCCAGAGATGGCCATTAAAACCTTAGACTTAAATTGTAAAGGAAAAAAGAAAGTTAACCTCATCAACATTAGCTTTTGTTGAAGGGAAATTTTCCAAGTAGGCCTTCATTTCTGCCTGTCACAGTAGCAGAGGTAACCACGGGGAGTGCATGTATGATTTGGAAGTTGTCTGCATCTTTCACCCAGACAACTTCCCCTTGTACCTCTCTCTCCACTGTTTCTCTTGGCCTCAGTCATTCTCTACACAGCTGCCACACTGATCTCTTAGAAATGTAACTAGAACACAGTAACCCTTTACTAAAACTATGAGAGTGCATTACCATGGCTACGGAGTGTCCCCTGACCTGGCCTGCCGGAATTTTCCACTTGTCTTGTCCCTTTGTTTGTTGGGTTGTAGTTCTATCCCTAATCTTGGTCTGTCTGTTTCTTTAACACACAAAACTCACTTTATTTTGGGGACTTGCTCTTGCTGTTCCTTCTGAGTGGCAGAGTCTGCTTCCCAGTCTTGCCATGCCCAGCTTTTCCCATTAGACATGAGCTTGACGACAGTAACTGTGCCTGTCCTGTTCAGAGTTGTGTCCCAGTTTAGCCCTCAGTGCACCTCAGGTGTTGTGTAAATGGACAAACTTACCTGGCTCTCTGCATTGCTCACAATATATCAACTTCCTATGACTGTATTAAAAATGAAACAAGAACAACATTTTCATGGGCATCTGTATCTTCGTTCTGGGAAAGCTGCATTCATCATGTACAAAAGAGCCTGTTGTTGAAATTGGGACTTGAAGACACCAATTAAGATCTCAACAATATCTAGGACTAGAGGTCCAATTTGACCCAGCTATTCTCTTTCTTGGTATCTTCCCGAAATGAGAATTCATACCACAGTGATATATACACACCTATCTTTATAGAAGCACAGTTTTTAGTAGCTGAGTCTTAGAAACAGGCCAAATGCCCATCAACAGATGAATGGATAAAGAAAATGTGGTTTTTCTCTGCAATGGTTTTTCTGTACTACTTAGCCATAAAGAAAGACAAATTTGAGATGTTTCTGGATAAATGGTTGTACCTTGAGGCATATCCTTAAGTGCAATAAATTGGACACATGTAAATATCACATTGTGTCTCTGGTATGAGAAACTGGAAGGGTAAATAAGGACCAAAATGTATAACAGATATTATTGTGAAATAGGAAAAAATTGTTCAAATGGGAAAGAGAACTAGGGAAGGGGGAGGGAGGAAGGAAAGGAGAAAAGGATACAATGGAAACAAAGCTTATATGAATAAGGAGAGGAAGAGTGGTTGACGGGAGGTGATGGGGATGAAACAAAAAGAAATCAAGGTATGTCATGGACCGGTGCAAATTCCCTATGATAAATGTGATCATTATGTATATTAAATTGTACCAGTGAACAATAAAAATAAAAGAATAATATAAATATGGATTAATCTCTTGAGAATTTCCACCATCTTAATAAATTGCATAATGAAAGTAAATTTCCATTGCACAATGTGCAAATTAGGAAAATAATTTCATAATTTTTCTTCCACATTATAAATAAATGGATTATTTTGTGGTGAATTGCAAAGAGTAAACTTACATAACTAAAGCAACTAAAGGATTTCTCAGATGTTTCATTGCTCTTTCTAAATTTCTTTGATTATACATGTTTTTCTTTGAACACAAATTTAATGCAAAACTAACAGATTCATGACCTGCCGTGACTGTGCTCCTCATTTATAATTAACTGTGCTTATTTTTAATCTGTAGAGATGTGGTGAATCTGAAGTCCTAGATGAAAAAGAATCTATTTCTTCTGCCTCGCTTGCTGGATCTGGTTTGCCTGTTTTCCAGAATGTTCTGCTAAGGTTTTTAGATACACAGGCACCTTCACTGTGTAAGTAAACAAGGACCTCTGCTTCTAGATGAGGTTTTTAGATACTCAGGCTCCTCCCTGCCCTTGCCTTCCCTTTCCCCTTCTACTCCC
>PVLA01005211.1:47500-153214 GCA_004027455.1 Hydrochoerus hydrochaeris | reverse complement strand
GAACAGAATATAATACATCTAAGCAGAGTGGTGTGAGTAATGTGGGTTTTAAATCCTGGTGCACTATTGACAATATAGCATATCAAGGCCATCTATGTTAGAGATTCTAGTTATCCTTCTCTGCCTCATTTCTGCTGTGCTATTTTTCTGCTTTTGTTTGTCTACTTTTCTCCTTCATTCTACTGCCTACCCCACTCATTTAGGCCTTTCTGCCACTGTTCCTAAAATCCTGGTATTTTTTTTCTCTCTCTCTAGAATGTCCTTCAGTATTCTCTGTAGGGTTGGATTGGTGGTCACAAACTCGCCCAGTTCCTCTTTGTCATGGAAGCATCTTGTTTCTCCATTAATTTCTAGTGACAGTTTTGCAGGATACATCAATGTGGGCTAGAGATTATTTTCTTTCAGGGCTTGGAATACTTCACTCCAAGCTCTTCTTGATCTGATGGTCTGTGTTGAGAAGTCAGCTGTGATTCTGATGGGCTTACCTTTATAGGTAATCTGTTTCTTTTCTCTGACAGCTTTTAATATTCTGTTTTTATATTGAATTTCTGGTATCTTGATTATTATATGTCTGGGTGTAGCTCTGTTTTGGTTGTAGGTGGCTGGAGTTCTGTATGCCTCACACAACCAAATATCATTTTCTTTTCCCATGCTTGGGAGGTTTTCCTTAATTATTTCCATGAATAGCCTTTGTAATTCACCTGTATGTATTCCTGCTTCTTAATTCACATTTCTTATTCTTAAATTGTAGATTCTCTTGTCATTTTCTAGCCTTTGTATTGTTATTGCCTGTTTCCTTGTTATTTTTAAGAGATCTTTCCTTTCATGATCACACATTGCCAACTTGTCTTCAAGTTTTGATAGTCTATCCTTAGCTTCTTTTAAGGAGTTTTGCCAGCTTTCAATGGAGTTTTTAATTTCCTGGTAGTATCTTTGAACCTGCTTCATGTATTATATATTTTCTTTATATTCTTTATCAAATTTTTCTCTCCTTTTTTTGTGTTCCTCCCTTCTTCCATCTGTATCATCCTGAGAGATGCTCCCTGAGAGCATTTCTTTTATTACTCTATCCATATCCTGCTTTACCTGATTTAATATTTCAGTTTTGAGCTTGTCTACAAGGTCCCAAAGATATCTCTTAATGTCCATTGAAGCCATGTCTGATGTTGCATGTTTGCTGCCCTCAGTCTCCCTTGTTTTTCCTTCTCCTGGTCAGTGCTCTCAGGGTTCTGGGCTGGGGGCCTCCTCCTGCCTTTCTCTCCTGTCATGGCCCTGGCTTCCTCCACACAGGTTACAGTGCAGGTCCCAGCCCCCTTCCCTGTTGGCCACGTTTCCTCCGAAGCACGATGATGAGGGAACTCTGCCCACTCCTGCCTGCTCTTGTCACTGAGGTGTAAGCAGTGGCTCCATATGCCTGCCCCTCCCCACTGGGCCAACCAAACTTCAGGTACCCTTCACCCGGTTAGTGTGTGCTAGATGTAGGGAATCGATTTGGGACGGCTCCTTGGGTCCCGGCCAGGGGCATGGCCCAGTCCAAGCAAATCCCACCGATCTGCTCTGGAGAGGGAGCAACCAACTAAAGTCACTGTTGCTCCCAGTTCAGGCTTCTCCTGCCTGATTCCAGCATGTCACCCATTTGGTCGCGCCCTTCCCATGGAGGGGGTCTCATTCCCAGCATTGACCGTGGGTTAATGAAGGTCCCTTCGCCGGCTCCCCTCTCCATTGGGTTCACCAACCCTGGACTTCAGTGCTGCTGGGCTTCCTGTGAGTGGTGGCGGGAGCGAGTTTGGGTGGTTTTGCCTGCAGGCACAGATTTAAGCTGGTGCAAACTTGGCAGGTCGTCACAAAAACACTGTGTCCCATAATTGTTAGCTGTATCAGTTGTAGTCCCAAAGTATTTGATGAGCTTTTTTACTTTTTAATTTCTTCCTGTGTCAAGAGGCTCCAACCCCCTCTGTCTGGGTCTCTCCAGGGTGTTTTATTCTGACACATGAGTTGTTTCTCCCAGGAGGCTTTGTATTCTGTTGCTCACTGATCTGCCACCTTGTCTTCTGCCAATGTATTACTTTTGGAGTACTCTATTTCAATGTCTCCTGTACTTGCTCCTGTTGAACTAAATGTTTGAGATTGCATTTTGCTTTTTCATTTTGCCATCTTTCCCTTTCGAGTTAGTGTTTGGTCCTTCAACCTCACTAGGCTAGTCCCAGATGCAGGGCATGGTCTTAGTGCCTGGGAGCAGAGTTTTAACAGGAGGATTTTTAAAGAATCTGGGCCATATTCGATCTGTCACAGGGCCAGGGATTTAGCTCAATGGCACAGTGCCTACCTGGCAAGCACAAGGTCCTGAGTTCAATTTAATTCTTTTTGTGGTATCCACAAAGAGAGGGGGAGAGAGAGAGAGCAAGCTCTGCCACTGTTAGTTATTTCCAAGCATGACTTGCAATGGAGCAGATCCCCTAGCTTCTGACAATGAAAGCAAATCCCCCTCCCAGTGCCCCAACTCCCACAACACTAACAATATAAACATTGCGGAGAATATAATTAGACAAATACCTGCAAACATGGAGAACAACTAAAAGTTGATACTGGAGGGAGCCAGCACTTGGAGAAGCAAATGGCACTACATGAATTTTTCCTTTTTTATGTTCCTTTACCTAAAGGTAGGCTCTAACCTGTGTCAAGCACGGCAATTAACCCTAGGACAGAAAGTCTTATTGGCTTGGAGAATCAGAGTAACAAGTTCAGAGTAACCATATCAGCATAAAAACAAAGATGAAGATATTTTGAAAGAGAGACTCAACTTCTGCCTGTTCACTCTGCCTGAATCTCTAGCTGACCACTGGATTAATCATAAGGCAGATAGATCTCCCTAGATCTACAGAGATAGCCTCCATAGATCTAGAAGTACTGCATGAGATTTCAACTGCTGCCTACCCAAGTTAGTTGCCTGTTTTGTTTTTTAAAGAGAGTGGTAACTCTCAGATGGATAAAACAGAACTTGAATATTAATCATGTGTCACTCAATGTTCCAGATTTAATCCAAATATTTTAAGATATTATAAAAAGTGACTCAAGACTCAGAAGAAAATGAAATCAAAGACCCTTGAGATGATCTGAATATTGAAATTGGCATAAAGCAGCTTAAAACAGCTATTAAAATTATGTTCAAGGACATTAAAAAAACATTATCTTAAAGAATGGGAAAATAGGAAATCTACACACATAAGAATCAAATGGAAAGTTGCCAGAGAAAAATAAAATTTCATTAGATGGGGTAAATAAGGAATTACAGTGCCAAAAGAGTCAGTAATCTTGAAGAACAGAAAAATTATTCATTCTGAAGAGCAGAGATTTTAAAACCTGAAAAATATGAACAGAATTTCATGAATCTATGGAACAAAATCACAATGGTTAACACATGGGAAATTAGTTCCAAAGCTGAGTAGAGAGTGATGCAAAACAAAACAAAGTGAAACAAAACAGAAAACACTTGAAGAAGTAATGATCAAAATTTCTAAAATCCTGATAGCCATAAATCTATTCCTTAAAGCTCAGCAAATCATTAACAATAAATACCAAGAAAAACCCTCATAAATGTACATCAAAGACAAACTGTAAAGGACCAAAAATAAAGGGGGATATCTTGAAAGCAGTTAGAGGAAAAAATGACCCAGAATTGGTGGTAAATGATGACAGAAATTATTGCTGACAATTCACTGGAAACAACCGAGGCCAAGAGAAATCTTTAAAGCACTGCAACAAAAACTTCACTGTCCACCCACAATTTCATACCCAACAAAAATATCCTTTAAGAACAAAGACAAAAATCATGATGTTTTCAAATAAACACAGCAGAACACTAAGGGAAAACATAAAACTTGCAAATTCCAACTGAACAGTCACTGTTAATTTAGGATTTGAACTTATGCTGCTCTACTGATGCTCCCAACTGCCCTGCTGCTAAGTCCTGGGGAAATACTCAATACCAGGATTGTCACACGTGATCCTTTGTCATGGCTGGAGCTTGTATTATCAGGACAGGATCACAGATAAGAAAACAGGCTAATACTGGCCTTATGTCCAAGGTCAATCACTTAGTAAGCACTGCAATTGGATCTCAGTAGGTTGTGGACCTGCTTCAATAATAGTACATTATATTACATATATATATATATATATATATATATATATATATATAATATATATGTAGCTAAAAAGTAGCTAAGCCCCTTGAGGATGCCTTCTATGATCTTGTTTACACTATTTGCTAACTCTTTTTTTCACTGCATAGGCAAAATTTCAGTCCAGTGCTCTAGAACTTTCTGGTTAACTGCCTGCCCCTCCCTGTCCCCACATTCTCTTTCCTATTCTACTGGCCTCCAAACACACTGGTCACTCATTAACTAGGCTCATAGCTGCCCACAAAAACCATGTTCCCAGCCCCTCTCCATTGCCAGGGTACCCAACATGACCAAGCATGGGGGAAATGAGACATGAACGGGCCTGAGCATGGCCAAACTTCAACTTCAGGCCACATTCTTATAGCAAATCATACTTCCCTTTGATTCCCTCTTTCCCCTTCCTGAGGGCTCCAAATGGAAGCCTGGGCCTCTGCCTGGGACTTGAGAGCTAGAGTCTGCATGATAAAAGACAGCAAAACCTGCCTGTCCACTGCTCTTTAAAGAGCACAGCCTCTCCCCCAGCTCATCTCTGGATCGGGCAAGGGATGTCTTTCGTTTAAAACACATTTGACAAAAAATGTAAAGGCACCATTGGACACCTGTATATGTGACCATCTCTGGTCATTTTATTCAAGTTTTCTGAGCTTCTGTGTCCCTGTCTCTGAGGTGGGGGAGTCATTTTTGTTTCCTCATAGGGCTATCCTGAAGCAGGGGTGTCCTACATATAGACATAGTGCCTGGCACAGGGCGAGGGCCAGTACCTGCTAGCAGCACTGGGCTCAGGCATTACATACAGTCTTTCCCTTCAAGCACAGAGCATCCTTGGACCCTGCAGGGCATCTGCTTCCTGATGCTGCTAACCTTTGAGTGGAGAAGAACCTGTGGCTGCCAGGACAGATGACAGAGATGTTTCAAGGCTGTGTTTTAATCTTCATTTAACAATCCTTCTTCCTCACCATTCTCAGCTCTTTGTCTCCCTTAAGTATGTGAGAAATACATGTGTATTTCAGGTCTAGTCTTAGAAAACTATTAACACTTCATTTTGAAGCCAGCTCATTTCTGGTTACCACGATGATGAATTTCTTTCCATAAAAGAAATGACTGTTGTCCTGCTATATCACAGAATTCCCTTCCTTTTCCACTCTGCACCCTCTGATGAGCCTCTCCCAATTTTTTCTTTTTCTTTCTTTCTTTCTTTCTTTCTTTCTTTCTTTCTTTCTTTCTTTCTCTCTTTCTTTCTCTTTCTCTCCTTCCTTCCTTCCTTGCTTCTTGATTTTTATTAGCACATGTTTGCAACATGTAACGAATGCATTCATCAGAGGAGTTGGAGGGAGGGGAAGGGGAGGGGAAGGAAAAGGGACTGAGATGTGATATGTTTATGCACCAAGTCCAGTTGTCTTTTTGAAAGCATATGTAATGCATGCAGAAAGTGGCAGTGTGCACTGGCTGTTCAACATTCAATCCATGTCCCTGGTTCCAGCAGAGGGAAGGTTAGAAACATAAGCACAGCCCCTTGTTTATTGCAATTTCACAGCAGCGGCAGATGCCAAAGAACTCAGAGCTGGTGCAGGACTGGGGCAAAACCTGGTAGTAACACTTCCCTCTCCTTGCCTCATCGCTTTGCGGTGGCTGCCAGGAAATGTGTATAATATGCTAATTCATGAAAACAGGAAGGAGTGGAGAGCAGGAGGGGTTGTGGGGGGGCTGTCTGGCAACGTAAAAGAGGGGAAAGGAGAAGAGAAGTAAAGGTGCAGAGAAAAAGCTGGGCACTGTTAGGACAGAAGTACAGTAGAGGTCAGAAGAAAGGCTGCATGGGGGTCAGACACACAAAGATGAGGGGTTACTTCCGTTTCTCTGGCAATTACAGTGACCGGAATGGTTCAGGGGGAGAAATATAATAATTTCCAAACTGAGGAAGGGGTCAAATCTCAGTCCAGGGAAATATGAAAGGGACTGTTCACATCAGTTCTAAGGTGGCATCTCCCCTTGTCACCTTCCAGTCCTGCTCTATAGTGTCCTCTCGGCGTGTCATCTTTGATTCTAGGATAACCCAGGGAAGGCCACACTCCAAGTGCTCAGGGCTCAGTTTGAACCTGTCCCACAGGGCTGTGCCACATTGGCTTGGCCAGGTGAGTACAGGCTCAGGGAAGAAAGGTTCTGGGGTCTCGGTGGCATGCTGGTCCGCGGAGGAGGTCCTGCCACCGAGGCCCTCACGTGTCTCAGACACACCTGAGACCCAGGCCCCCTGGCCGCTGGACTGTGCCCTACTGGTGGTCACTGCACAATGAACTGCTGCCTCCCCTACCCAGGGAAAGACAGAGCCAGACTTACCTCCCCATCTGCCGTCACATGGTGGTAAAATGGCTAGCAGGAGCTCTGAAACAACGCCCAGGATTTGGCAGGTTTGTTTTGCATGGGCAGACACTGATCAGGATCAGTCCCTCAACATCAGGCCCTGAAGGCTCAGGGAGTGAGGTTTTATAGCAAAGGGAAAGTACAGAGGCAGAGGATTTGGCTGTCTCTGATTGGTTCTTGTACTATTTATCACAGTGACCAGCGGTTTCTAACAGACAGAAGTAACAGAAACTGATTCCTGGGCAACTAACAGACTGGCTAGGGGAGGCATTTTCTACTACCATAGAAGGGTGAAAACAAAATGCAACATTTAGAGGACAGATTCTGAAATTTCATTTCCTTCACTACTTGTGTCTTATCAGTTACCATTAGTACAAATGATTTATCCCAAGAAAACCTAGAACAGAGGAGTATTAATGTTTCACCAAACAAATCAGGCTCTAATTCTTTTCCATGATTTTGACAGCAGATTCTGGATCATCGCGCGATGTTGTGTCCACACCTCGATGGTCTGGCTTTGCTCCGCCGCCCTCCCCAGGGCCCCTCTGAATCATCTCAGCAGTCCAGGCACTTGTCTCCCAACCCCCTTCCTCGACTTCCCTCCCCAATCGGAATTGACTACACAGGCCGGAGCCCTGAAAGAGCCGGGAAAGACCTCCTCTGCGGCCCCAGCCCCTCTGTGTGGCCACAGGGCAGGCAAATCCAGCGCAAGGCTCACCACCATCCCCCACCTGTCCCCATCTCTAAACCAACCAGCCTCTGTCCCACAAAGCTACCAAGGGACAGTGCTCTGCTCTTCACCAGGGGCTTGAGCCTTTCAGTTCCACTGTGACAGGCTCGAGCTGACTTGTCAAAGGTTGAAGATACAATTTACAGTTGAATTTGAAAGGAAAATAGAAAAAAAAGTATAAAACAAGTCAGATAGTTTCTCCAGGTGCATTGGGTTTTAAAAGCTTTCTTGGCTGACTCCCATGCCTGCCCTCAGTAGAAAGACTAGACACACTTCCTTTAGGAGACCCAGGCGCAAGGCTGAAACTAAGCACATTCTCGTGGAAAAAGCCCATTTGCCAGGAGGCATAACTGTGTCGCAGCAGCAGGAGAGTGGTGTGGAGCCAGGCTCCTCAGGTTCACTGAAGAAGTTATTTAATTGGTACCTTAATTTCTTTGACTCCTAACACATGAGAGTTGTGAGGACTAAATAAGTGAACAGATAGCTGGCAAATCATAAGCACGGTACTTTTATTAATCACTACTACTATTATTAATTATTACTACTATTACATCTACTTCACTAATTACTACTGCTATTCTATCTTAGTCCGTTTTATGCTGCTTTGGCAAAGTGCCAGAGACTGGGTAACTTAAAAAGAAAAGAAATTGATTTTCCATGCTTTTGGCATCCGGGGAGTCTATGGTCAAGGTTTTAGCATCAGGAAAGCCTTTCTCCTGTGTTGTTCAAAGTCAAAAGGCAAGAGGACAGGCACAAGTGAGACAGTAAGGAAGGAAAAAGAGAGGAAGAGACTGTGCTCACCTGTGTGTGAGAAGACACCCTCCTAATGGGCAAAGGCCCACTCAGGAAGCTGGACCCCTGCTGGCCTAATCCCCTCTCCCCAGCCCCTTCCTCCAACACTGCTGCACTGGGGATCAATTTCCAATGCGTGCTTTTGGGGGATACAGTCACACCGGACCAGCTGCCTCTGGTGGTGATAGTGATGATAAATTCTTTCAACCAGGGCCCCCAGGAGAGACTCGCCTTCTCTACTACAGAGGAAGCCAGGGCCAGCAGGAAGAGCCCTGGGTAAGTTGCCCCCTTTTTTTCCAATTGTTTTTCAATTACGATTACTTGCTCTAAGCAAGAGAGTAGATTGGAAAAAAGATGAGGAAATAATTAAGGGTGCACGTCCCAGTCATGTTGATTAAACTTCCCTTTTGCAGGCTGGTGACTCTAAGCAGACAGAGACAAATCAAGGGATTCCTGAGAAGGGAATGTGCCGGGCACCAAGAGGGGCTCACCACGTACACTATACTGATGATATGATTGGGAATTTAGGGGTGCATATGAATTGATTTACAAAACTCAGGGAGGGCATGAGATTTCTATGAACTGTAAATTAGTAAATTGCTTTTTAATCTACCATAAAAGAGCACCGAAAAGTCCTTTTAAAAATCAAAGGTCTGCTAATTCAATAATGAACACATTTACCCAATGGTGCTCAAGGCAAAAAGAAACCTTAAAGGCCGCACAATTACCATTTAAAACATAATTCTAGCAATGATTTAAGTTTAATTACAACATCAAAGAAAGGTATAGGTTACTCTGAGGAGACTTTGGCCTTGACACTAATACTTGCCTGAACAGTGGGACAGCACTTCCAGCACTGTGTTTTCCTGATCCTACCACCTCTAAGCCAGCCATGGAGATGACAGGAGAAATGACAGACGTCTCCGTGGAAGGCCACCCTCCCTGCTCCCTGGGTACGGCAGGCAAGAGATACAGTTAGCCTAGAGTAGGCATTGCAGGTGCACCCCACTTTGGAACAGACACGTTGAGACCAGAAAGGCTAGCCTGTCTGCTTGCCCTTACTTAGGGGAGCGCCTTAGAGCAGGGCCGGTCTCCTGAGTCAGCACTCTGGCTCCTTCACCAGCAGACCCCAAGGTGCAAAGTACATAAACACGGCCTGGGAATATGATCTAGTGCGGTGGTTCCTGCCCTTCCCATGCCTTTGTAGAACTGAGATTTAGTTACATGTTTAACAAATTCAAGCAGTATGAATATAAGTGGATCCAGAGACCATGCTTTAAGAAATCATGTTTTAGATGTCTTCTGGCATATGCCTTTCCATTCATTAGGCTGTTCAAGTCATTGATCCAGAAGTGAAAGCCATATAGAGGCGCCTCCACTATGTGCTGGCTGGCAGACTTCATGCCTCAGAATGCTCCTCAACCCAAAGTGTGATTTGGGGGCAGCAGCAGCAGCAGCCCCTGGCACTGCATTAGAAATGCAGAGGCCCAGGCTGCTCCTCAGACCTGATGAACCACAGCAGCGAGACTGTTTTGGGAAGTGGACTGCACAGCACGGGTGGGATGTTTTGTAAAAGAGCTGGAGCTTTAGTAAATGGGGAGGGGAGGCTTGGAGAGAGACAGCAAAAGGATAAGGACATTGAGATGTGTTGTGCTTATGTACAAACCCCATGGTGAATGTGCTCGTTGCATGCTGCAGACAGGTGCTGATGTCCCTGACCTCAAGGAATTTGTTGTTCATTGCTGCATAATAGCAGTATATGAACTGATGACATTGTGTTTCATAACTTACTGATCAAGGACTGGGTCAGGACTCACTCACAGGCTCTGTGGCCCCACCGGGTCAGCTCAGTTAGAGCCGTGTGTGGGTCCTTGCTCTCCACCACACATATGCTGGTGCCTCCTCTGCGTGGCTGGCAGGGGCTGGACTGATGGGAACGGGGGTGGGGGGCAGCCCAGTGTCACTGTAGTCCTATGCAAGGTGAACGCAGGGAGTCTGCCTCTTGACTGGTCCCCAAATCAAGGGATCCCAGAGAGAGATGGGTGGAAGCTGCTATTCTCTTACAACCTGGGTTCAGAAACAGGAATTGTCACTTCTACCATAGACCACTGATCACAGGTCACTGACGTTACCTGAATTCAAGGGGAGGGGAAATGTGTCCTGGTTTTCAAAGGGAAGAAAATCTGTTGCCATCTCTGATCTCCCCAGAGCTTATTGACTGCGCCTAGCCAAAGCTAAAGGTTGGCAAACACTTGGAGTCATTCACAGTCACACAGTCCGGCTAGGAGGGCTAAGGTAAAACCTGAAGGGAGGTTAGCTGGAAGGGACCTCACAGAGAAGCTAGGAGTTAAATTGGTTCTGAAGGATGACTAGGGATTGAGGAAACAGAAAGAAAGGGAAAGGGCATCCAACAGCAATTTCTACACAGACTGCAGCCTAAGCATAATTGAACTCACAACCTCGCATTTGCCAAGCAGGCACTTAGGCCACTGAGCTAAACCCCCGGCCCCCTAAGCATAATTTTTTAAAATTTTGTTTCCCCTCCCCAATTCACCCCAGACATTTTGTTTCCACTACACTACCAGGATATACAAGTTTTAATCTTCTCATAATAATCTCAGGGATAAATTTGCAAAGCATAATCAATTTTCCAATGAAAGTTTACCCAAAAATATGAAAATCTCCAAAGACTCATCACTATACCAAGTTTCAAGGGGAAATCAACACCTCTGAGGTCTATCAGAGAGAAAGTTCGCTCAAATCTTAGCCATGCATGGACAATTCTAGGTCTTGATTTTCCTTGTTCTAGCTAAGAATAGAATAGCAATTCTTCAGGAAACCCAACCCAAGAATGACCATTTGTTCCAGAATAATACCCAGAAATATATATACAAATAAGTTCTTTGTGTGTGTGTGTGTGTGTGTGTGTGTGTGTGTGTGTGCTGGGGATTGAACTCACGACCTTGTGCTTGCCTGGCAAGCACTTAAGCCACTGAGCCAAATCCCCAGCCAATAAGTAATTCTTTTAAAAGCAAGAAATCAGTCAGGTGTGGTGGCACATAGCTGTCTGAGGCAGGTAGATTGCCACAAGTTTGAGGCCAGCCTGGGCTACACAGTAAGTTCAAAGCCAGACTGAACTGCACTGTGAGATGCTATCTCAAAACACACACACACACACACACCAAGAAATCAATTGAACATAAAGGGCCCAGGTACTAAAAAATGATAATAAAAAAATAATAAATAAAATATTGAAGAAAAAAAGGACAAAATGGGAACTGGTTATTTAATTGTGAAAATATGCAAATTTTTTCTCTTATCTCTTACATAATTCAGTAAATTTTCCACAATGAGACTATTTAAGCATGTGAAAAAAGATTTATGTTGATTTTCAAAGATTTCAAGAACTGTCCCATGGCTTTGGAGGCTTCTAAAGCACCCTTTCCACAAATCCTTTCAGAGACCCACATGCACAAGCTTGTCCGATGAGCTTGTTCCTTGTTCAAGATTTATGTTTTGGAAAATCAAGACCCACAGACCTCGTTATAACAGCAAGAACTGTTCTGGGATTCCGGAAGCTGACAATGCGTTTCTCTGCTGGGGCCTTCTCTTCTTCCTGAGACACTGGGTGTCAGCTTGACAGCAGGCACATTTCTGTATTGCTCATCATTGCCCTTTTGGTAAACGTCTAGAAACTGAGGCTCCACTAACAGCCATTTCGTACTAATCAGACTCTGGGACTCAGAACCAACAGGGGCCTGCATGGCCCACAGTGCTGGCTGCTCCCCTGTGGACACCTCTTTTTCTCTGGGGCCCCTGCATTCCTGCTGTCTAAGACCTTGCTGGGTTCTGATAGGCAGAGAGCCATGGTTCTCACTGTCTGACACTCATGATGGGCCACATAACCCTTCCCTATCCCTATGTGATTCCAGTCTGCTTTGCTACTGGACTATTCTGCTACAAAGCTGCCCTTATCAGCATCTAAGTCACCCTGAGCCGGAGGCCCAAGTCTCTTGGGCAGGAACCACTGACTCAGCAGCCAGGATGTCATCAGCTCGCTCAAGATTACATCATCTCCTTCTGCCAAGCTCAATACCACTATGGTAACCATCAGCAGCAATCCCCAGGATTATTTCAGTAGAAATATTAAGCAGATGTGACAGCCTTGTCAGACTCCTTTGCTAGTGTCCAACCACTCTGTTACACCTTTTGCAATTCTAAAATCTCTCTTCTGGCCATGATAGAGACAGCACGCACTGACCTCCCGCATGGGAACTGGTTCCAGCAGCATCAGTGGGTACATCAAGTGCTGGCTGCCCACACCATGGCATGCATGCTGGCCTTCGCACCTGTGAATCATTTTCTTCATCTTTTCTGTTTCATTTTTTCAACCCTGGGAACTGAACCTAGAGTTTTCTAATTGAGCTGCCCTTTTTATTTATTCAGTCATCCATTTATTTATTTATTTAGACAGAATTTTATTAAATCACTTAGGGGGCAAGTCTAGGCTTCAAGTTGTGATCTTCCTGCCTTGGTCTCCCAGAGTGTCGGGGTTAACTGATGTGCCGTGATACCCAACCTCAGCTGCTAATCATTTTGTCACACATGCTATTTTTTGACTCTCAAGACAGCTGAGACAGACAAGTGAAAAGGCTTCCTGTTGAAAGTTTTGAGTTTCCAGGTTGCTCTGAAACCTCGGGCAAGTCATTTTGGACTCACTTTTTACCAGTATGATACTTCCTCCTCTCGATTCCATGTAAAGTACAAATTGGTACATTGAAAAACAATGAATTACAAAAATGGTTACACAAACAAATATTTGTATAGCCACATTTGCAGCACTATGTGCAATAGACAAATGATGGAAACAACCCAAAGGCCTCTGCACAGATGAGAGGACAAACCAGGCATGTTATATCCAT
Source organism: Hydrochoerus hydrochaeris (assembly GCA_004027455.1). Taxonomy (NCBI): domain Eukaryota; kingdom Metazoa; phylum Chordata; class Mammalia; order Rodentia; family Hydrochaeridae; genus Hydrochoerus; species Hydrochoerus hydrochaeris. The sequence goes on along the minus strand of PVLA01005211.1, from coordinate 140,234 downwards.
ACACTGGGCCACTCTTCAGCCATATGAAGCTTCAAAGTATTGAAACATGCTACAACACGGGTGAGCCCAGACAACACTGTACTGAGGGAAAGAAGCTCCACGTGCAAATTCGCACAAGTCTGTCAATAAGTAATATCCAGAGCAGATCACTAGAATCGGTGACTGCTTCCAGTACAGGGTCTCCCCCTGAGGTAGCAGAATGTTCTGGAAATAGATAGAGATAGTGTTGACACAACATTGTGAAAGTAGTGAATGTCATAGCATTATTCAGTTTAAAATGGTTAATTTTAATGTTAAATGAATTTTTATCTCAAAAAATTATAAAGCATATGAAAATTCTAGTTAGCATATTTCAGTAACAAAGCATTCTTGGAAAGATTAGCTGATGGATGGAAAGACAAAAAAATTTAAACTTTTTTAAGAGACTATATTTATTGAGAGAAAGAAAACTTCTGTCTGAGAGAAAGACAGAAGGAGTCCTGAGTGTATTGCCCTGAAAAGACAAAAACTTTTAAAACAAAAACCGAAAAAAGAAATCCACTCTGACATGGAATGCTGGTTTTTTGTTTTGTTTGTTTGGGTACTGGGGATTAAACTCATGACCTTATGCCTGCCAGGCAGGTACTTGTGCTGCTGAGCTAAACCTCCAGCCCATGGAATGTGAGGGCTTCTATCCTGGTCAAAGGACAGAAAAAGAAGTTTATACTTTTAAGATGTCCCCATCCCTGAGTCTAGGAGCTTTTTGCTGACTTCCATGTCTTTTTGCTCTATCCAGTCCCCAAAATGCCATCTTCAGCCTCTTCTTCTGGTTATTAATTAATTTACATGATGTCTACAACAAAAAGATGATCTGGCTGAATGAAGGTTATAAAGTGTCTTCAGAGACCAGGAAGTTTTTGTGTTTGTCTGAAAAAAGAGATGGTGCTTCAATGTCTAGTAGTAAACGGGAAGAGCTTTGTTAGAAATGCTTATTGTGAGCCCCCTGCCCAGCCAGTGGGCTCGGAATCTGCATTTTGTTCGAGATTCCCCAGTGATCTATCTGCCTAGGGCAAGTCTGAGACACCCACTCCAGGGAGAGTCTGCTTGTGGAAGGTGCAGGTGTCAGAGATGTGCACCATAGGCCCTGTTGGCCTGTTAAGCCATTTGTTCTGAGAAAAGAATATTAAGCCCTGTTGGCCTGTTAAGCCATTTGTTCTGAGAAAAGAATATTCCTTATTTTCACCAACACTTACTGAAAAGTTTTTGAAGCTAGAGATATGACAAGGTGGTTTTGCTGTGTTACACCTAATTTTGCAGATATTCTTGGCTTCTTCTATTCTGTACAGTGGAAACAGTAATCCCACCTCTCTGGCTTCTAGTACTCCCCCCAGTGCACAGGCATTATCAGGCCACCAAATCCCACTATTAGTGGGAATTTAAAAGCTTTTGGCCTCTGGTTCTAAATGCTGTCCCACAGATCTGTTCTGAGTTGACTACATCAAAATCATCTAAGTGGCTTTTAAGAAAACACGGATTCCTACACAACAGAATCTTTCTAGTAAATCCAGGAAAAGGTCCTAAAATATGTATTTCTTTTTGAGACAAGGTCTCACTATGCAGTTCAGGTTAGCTTTGAACTCACTTTGTAACCCAGGCTGGCCTCTAACTTGTGACAATCCTTCTGTCCCAGCCTCCTGAGTGCTGGAATTATAGGCGTGTGCTACCATACTGGTTAGAACATGTATTTCTAAAAAGCCCCCAAGCTGGGCATAGTGGCACATGCCAGTAATCGCAGCACAAGGGAGGCTGAGGCAGGAGGTTTATAAGTTCAAGACCAATCGAAGCTACAAAACAAGTTCATGCCAACCCAGACTTCACAGAAAGACCCCTTCTCAATAAAATAAGAAAGATTCTGGTGACTTCAAACCTTCAGGTGATTCTAATGCTCAAACCTGCTCACTCTTCATCAAGCTAGGCCACATATGCCTGGCTTTGCCTGCGGCTTCCCCACCACCTCCTGAATACCTGCGGGAGGAGTTTAGCCAGAGCGTTCTTTCAACGCATTGTCATTGCCTGGCTGTGCATGACCTCCAGCTGCAGGTTCTGTGCCCCTCAGCCCTGGGGGACAGTGGGAGTGTGTGTCGGGCATGGGCCTCCTCCGTCCAGCGCGACTGCTCTTCCAGAGGTTGGTCCCAGTCCCACACCATGTGTCCTCTGCCCAGTAGTATTCTTGCCTTGGTGTCCATTGTGTCTAGTTAATAACAAGGCTGCTACTTTCTTTTCCCATTCTTACTTTTAACCTTACTATTTAGTAACAATTAGGATTTGTTGCTTATAAGCAAAATACAGCTAAATATTAAAAATCCAGTCTAATCTCTTTCATCTAGCAAGCTTAGCAAATTACTTGCTTTATTATAATTACTAATTTTCACCTTTGTCTTGTTTCTTTCCTTTTGTGTATTCTATTGTCTTGATTGGATATTCTTTCTTTCTTTCTTTCTTTCTTTCTTTCTTTCTTTCTTTCTTCTTTCTTTCTGTTGCATTGTTTGGTTGTTCCTCTGGGGATGCTGGGACTGACCCCCGGAAGTACGCCTGCTAGACAGGAACTCAGCCCTGAGCGGCCGCAGGCCCCGCCTGGGTTTTCTTTTCCTGCCTCCTCTCCTCCTCTCTTCCTCTCTTCCTCTTCTCCTGCCCTCCTTTTCAGGTTCAACTTCAGCAGTGATTCTTTAGAAGCCACTTGTTAAAAAAAATATTGAATAAAATGAATATTTAACAAAATCAAAAACAATTTTTAGCTATTCTTGCCAATTTCACATGCATGATTAACAGAATCTAAAAGCAACCAATGTCTATTTTGTCCCAACAGGTCAAGGCTCTCAGAACACTTCAATTCTGAATAAGATCTGTTTCCCCAATGTGGTTGTCACTACTGTATATCTCCCTGAGTCCCACAGTGCAATGAAACCAACCAAAACTTGAAAATATTTGAAAAAAGAAAAAAACCTGCCTCTGAAATGAACCTGCACAGATATTTTTTCCCTCATCATTATTCCCTAAACAATGCAGTACAGAGCAGGGTGTGGTGGTGCCCACCTGTAAGCCCAGCAGGTGGGCAGGGTCACATGATCGGATCAAAGGAGCTCAGTTTGGGCAGTTTACTGACTTAGCAAGGCTCTGTCTCAAAATAAAAATTAAATAAAGTAGTGGGGGATGTAGCTCAGTGCAAGAGCCCTGAATTCAATCCCAGGACAAAAAAATGTGAGATATATATATAGATATATGATATATATCTATCTATATATAAATGTGATAGATATATATATATCTCACAACTATTACCTAGCAGTTACATCCTTTCAGGCAGTACAGTAATCCAGAGCAGATTTAGAGTACATGAGAGGAGGATGTGTGTATAACACACTCAGCATCATTTTATATAAGTGATCTGAGCACCCACAGGTCTGGGGGGTCCTAGAACAACCCCCTACAAATCCCAAGGGACAGCTGTACTTGTCTGATATTTTAGATCTGCTGTGTCTTATTCTCTCAGTAAACTGCTTCTGTCACTGCTTTGGCCACTTCTTCTGTAGACACATCCATACACTGATTGCTTCCCAGTCTTTCATGTCACTTTTCCCTTCTGGGTTAAACTTTATGTTTCACTGAGAATCTGTTAGTAGAAAAGTTTTCAGGGCTTTTCTGAAAACATTTTAATTTCTCTCTCACTCTTGTATAATCATTTGGATGAATTTGGAGCTTTTGGTTGGCAGTTATCCAGCCTGAGCACTTTAAAGACAATATTCATTGTCTCACAACTTTGTTACAGTAAAGCAACAGTTTAAATGTAGTTCCTTTATATAGTACCTTTTCTCTCCCTCTGCATGTATTAAGCATTTTCTCTTTGACTTTAGTGTTTTATGAATTATTACAACATGTCCAACTGTGGATTTTTAAAATGCCTTCTCTTTGAGACATGTCTTTTTTACATTAACCATGATAATTCTTGGTAACAGTAATAGAATTCTTTGATAAAAGCAGCATAGATTTATGTATCAGGAAACCTAGCCATAACCAAGCAAGCCCTCTAAAAAATTTAGCTACGGGCACCTGTGAGAGTCTTACATGTGCCCAGTAGATACTTCAAAGCTCTCTTTCCATCAGAGCTGACCTGGGATCCCCTCACCCTGTTGTGAGGTTGCTACCTATCAAACCCAGGGTTCCCTTGCCTTTGAAACACTCTGATCTGCCCTCACTTGACATCGGTTACTTAGCAACAGACATTGGTGACATGACCTTAAGAAGATATGAACTATAAAATAAACACCATAATGATGCGTTCATAATGATGTGAATGTATGATTGGATAAATAAAAATAAATAAGGGGAAAGAGACAAAGAACTTTAAGTAAGTAAAGATTCATCCTCCAGAGCTGGGTGGGACTTGGTGACTTACTTCCAGGGGACAGAACACAGAAAGTGGAGTGAGGGGACTTTGGGGGGAGCCTGGCCAGCACTGGCCATTTGGGGTCAAGGTCAGCACCTCAGTGACAAGCCACAGTAACAGCATGAAGCCTGACATCAGGTGACAGAACCACTTCTCCTATGGTGTTCTTCCCCCAAGTTCCAGCCTGATTGTGAGAAAAACATCAGAAAAGCCAGAATCGAGGGACCTTTTACAATGACAAGTGTCCCTTAAAACTCTCAATGTCATGAAAAGCAAAGAAAGAACAAGAAACCATAGTACCATGGCCGAGAGAGGAGATGATGGAGGCATAGAACTAAGCATAATGCAGCATCCCAGGCAGGATCCTGGAATTAAAAACAGGGAGATGTTAGCAGAAAACCCAAGGGACTCCAACTTAAAGTCTAGAATTTGTAAAGAACAATGTACGAATGTCATTTTACTAGTTTTGGCAAGTGTCCATGGATGTTCAAGGTGTTAACAGAAGGGGAAGCTGGTCATAAGGGATAGGGCACCCTCTGCACTATCTTCACCGCTTTTGTTTTTCATTATCTGTCTTTTCTGTTGTTTGTTTGTTTTTGAGACAGAGGCTCCTATGCAGTTCTGACTGGCCTCTGAGCTCACTGTATAATGGCTCAGGCTGGCCTCAGACTCACAGCAGTCCTCACGTCTCAGCCTCCCAAGTGCTGGGGTTATAGGCCTGCACCACCACACCTACTCAGTTTTTCTTTAAATGTAAAATTACTCCCAAATAAAACCTGATACTCAAAGAAATCCCTATATGTGAATGTTTATCACAACATTATTTACAACAACCAAAGTGTAGAAACAACACTCCATGAAAAAATGATTGAATAAAAAGTTCTGAGTATATTCATATGGTGGGATTATGCTGAGTGTATTCATTTCTACAAAAAGAAATGAAGTACTGACACATACAACAGTGCATAAACCTAGGAAACAGTATGCTAAGTAAAAGAAACGAGACAGGCAATGTCACAAATTATATGATTTCACTTATTGGAAATATCCAGAATCGAGCAATCCTTACAGCCTATAGAAGATTAACAGTTGCCCTGGGCTGGGAGCAGGGAATCAAAGAAGTCATTACTTGAAAGGTAGGAGTTTTCTTTCAACACAATGAAAATGCTTTGGAATGAGACCAAAGTGGTGGTTGTACAGCACTGTAAATGTATTAAGTACCACTGAGTTGTTCACTTCTAAACAGTTAATTTTATGAATGTGAATTTTATCTAATTTTTTCAAAAACATGTAACTTAAATATTAGCCTTGATGAGAAAAATCTCACCCACAACAGGCAGGAGAAAATAGATGCCGAGTAACAGACTGGTCCACTGATCTGTGAACACATCCTTTGCAAGAGGCAATAATGAAGAGGGGACAAGAGTCCACAGCCAAGGGGACAGGCACACCAAAGACCTTGGGATTATTTTCCTAGGAAATATTTCATGGATTACAATACCAAAATGAAATACTTGCTTAAGTCAGTCAACTTTTCCTAAACTTACGTTCTTCCAGTGATCAAAAATAAATAGAAGTCCCCCATCTAGCAGATAAACTCCACAAAGGAGACCAAATCTACACTTTGCACAAAATCCTGAGGGTCTAAATTGTGGACAAAAATTGATTAAATTCATGAATTTTTAAAAACATGGAAATTTTATTCTAATTTAGTTTTAAAAATATATTGTGGTAGCACTGGGGATCAAATGCAGGAAAGCATGCTCTGCAACTGAGCTACCTCTCTGGAGGCCTATTTCAGTTCACTTTTAAAAGAAAGTCTCAGCTAGAATAATCAATGTGTTATCATCATCACTATGCAGTAGTTTTCTATTTCAATGAACATTTTTGATACTCTGGCAAGACTTGATGAGGCTTTAGATTGTTGTAAACCAAGCTGTATGGCTTTATTTGAGGCTGGGCAACATCACTTTTTAAAACTCACTGGCATGCTGAAATTCTCCACCCCTGGCCCGCATCCTCCAGGTCACTGCCCTTATTTACTGGCACAGCAGCTACCATTTGCTTTACAATGACTGACACTGAAGACACCAGTTTGAAAACATCTCAAGTATTCTTTCATTTAGAATTTAGAATTTCAGATATAAGATTGGGACACGTTGGTATCTTTTGAAAAACATTCCTAAATTATGTTAGGTTTAATATGAATTTTAGTCGCTTAAATATTTTAATAACTCTGACTGTGTAAACAGCTGTTCATAAATCAGTACCACACAGAACAGTGAGCCAGTAACACAGGAATCTGTAGAAATAATTGTTCTATCAATGCCAGTGCCCTGGGGAGAATAACCTGGAGAAACTCAGCAGCTGGGGGCAGGCGGCATCAAGGTGAGACCCAGAACTGGAAGCCAGGTGCGGGGCTCTTTGACCTGCTCCGTCGGGGGCCACGCAGCCCAGAACAAAGCTCTCGACTATGTCAGGGCTCTGTAACACGGTCTCTCACATTTAAATACCATTTGTCACTTGTCCCATTTAAAGAGATGTTGAGAGGATTTTGGAGACACGTGTTACAAGTCTAGCTTGCTCACAGACGCACACCACTGTCCCCGATGGAGAGGACGGTGGCGCTGGCAGGCTCGGTAGTGGCGGGGCGAGGTCGGCAAGGGCGAGGGAGAAGGGCGAGCCAGACCCAGGTACAGCTACAGCCCTCGGCTGTGGGTGGAAGCCAAGCTCTGAGATTCCCTCAGCGCTGGCGGTCCGGCGAGGGCTCGTTCAGCACTGGACAGCGCCCAGCCCTGGGCCGCGCTCCGGGTTGCCGTCTGTCGTCCCGCCTGACATTTCTCAGCAGAGCTGAAGAACAGCAAGGATGGCTTTTGTTTGCTCTTCCAGAAGAGCGAAACTAAAGCCACACTAACGACTGCAAACCCTCCTTAAATACTAAAAATAAGAGCAAGAGCAGTCGAGGTCCAGCATTCAAGATCAGTGACTTCTTTCCTTTAAATCTAAACACACTCATCCAGGACTGTGCATAGAAAAATAGGAAATTTTTCATTTTCTCTCTTTGCATTTTGTTTTTATAGGGGCGAAATGTGAAATAAACTTCCCTAATCTTCACCTCAGCGTCTGCAGCTTAGGATTCCATTAATACATCCCTTTCCCCTCGGCGGTGCAGGGCCTCGTTTGCAGTCAGTACATTCTGCACTGATGTATATTTCATTGCCCAAGGCTTAATTTTGATTTATTGTCCATCCATAAATTAGAAAAATATGCTCTGGAATTCCATCCCGCTGAAAAGCTGTGCCTGATGTCAGGGGACTGGGTGATATTTAAGATGTCAGAAATACATATTGGATTACTGTGCTTTGTTTCCCCTCAACAGCAGGTGTTTAATCACGGCTGATGGCTGAAGTTAAATGCGTTAGGACAGCAGCAGCCAAGAAGATGGAGTTTTTCTAAACCATACAAACTCCAGGATAAATAACTCAAGACTAATTGCATGTCCACATCTTAGATACATTTTTATTTACTTAATACATTAAACAATGAAAATAGCCTCTGGCACTTAACTTCATGTTTAAGAGCCTGTACAAATATTTTATGTTAGTGAAGTGTTGGCTGTTTAAACACAATTACTATTTCCCTTACTAGCCCTCTGGTGGCTTTATATAAAATGTTTTTTAAAGCAGAAAAGAATAAAGGCTGAAATCGCTCAGCAATTCAGGGGTAGGGGTTTCAGAGGTTGCTTTTGTTATTGTTTCCTAATATGGTTTGAATGCTTATATCTGTCTAAATGCCCATCTTGTCTTATTTCAAATGAAGTCCTGTGCATCTACTGCCCAGGCATCTTTTTCTACTCTCTTTGTAAAGCACAGTTCTCTTTGCTATTATGTTTATATTAATTAGAGGGCTATGTGTATAGAAAAATGAGCAGGCCTGGTGCAGAGTAATTTAGCTAGAGGCTGGAGAGAAGACACTTAGGAGAGCAAACATTTTCAAGGTGCAACCGGTGACCTGTAACAAGCTGAGGAGATTCATGGCAAGAATCGTATATTTTGACACAACCGTGATTTGATTAAAAGAGAAAGTAATGGGTTTAAACAGTCGCTATGACGATGTAGCCCAGACTTGGATAGCTTTTTGCAATTTACTTTATAGACCAGGATGGAGCAGGAGAGAAGGCCTTTGCTGCTGAGACAGAAAGGCCAATTGGATTTGGAAATAAATATAAACAAAATCTGAGTGATTGAACTTAACATCCCCTTCCATTCTTATAACACAGATCTGTGAAGGAGGCAAGATGAATTGCACACCAAAAAAAATGCTCCAAGAGGGGATTAGAACTGTATGTAAATCCCTGAATCTTTTAAAAGGAATTATTTTTGGAATCAAGCTCAACTGAATCAATCTGAAAAGGATAAATAGTTATTGTCTGCATTGTGAGGAAAAATGAAATTTGTATTAGAAAACGGAAATACTTCATTTGTTCCACTGAGGTAAACAGCTTGGTCCTCTCGAGTAGTCAACATCCCTAGGTCCAATGTAGCATCATGTTTAATTCTAATATAGTGGTTGGGAAGAGACTGCATGATTTTTAAGTAAATAGGCCTAAAAGAGTATGAATAAAACATAGCAAAGAGCATAAACTATGATAACAGCCTGCATGCTTTAATTGCTCAATCTAAGATCACAAAGGTGAAAAAACTAAGATGAAATATACCCTATACATGTGCACTTGTCTCAGAAGAACAATTAAAGGGTCTCATTAAAAGGCTCTGAGAGCAAACTAAGGACAATGACTACCTGTGAGGGGTAATTTTAGCTTTGTATTTTATATACTTCTGTGTTGTTTGCTTTTGCTTGTTTATGGGATAATAGGAAGCCAATGATAATCTTTATTTGCAAAGGACAGTTGTGATTATCATTACTGTAATTTTTTGCTGAATGTGGGATTAACCATTGAATGCTATTATAAGATAAACACACAGGAGAACAATTTCTAACATCACAGCCCTCACGTGTGGTAGGTCGCAGGAATAAACCTCTGTCAGGACCCCACTCTCCTTATCAGGGCATTTCCTCCTTCCTCTCCCCAAACTCGCCAACCAGGATAGGTGGCTGCCTCAAACTGTGCATGTTTATTGTCCTACACAGTTAGCTTTCTTAGAAATAATACTGAAAGCATCAAGGTACTAACACAGTTCTTTGCCTCAGAATTTCCAAAGATAAGATTCTATGTGATAAAATTTTGTTTCTCCAAGTCTGATTTTTAAAGTGATATTATAGTGCTTTTGTTTCAGTGGAATGTAGTGAAATGCATTTCTCACTCACTGCAGCCATTGCTATACAGCTAAATATCATGGCTATTTTGCAGCTGATATCCCAAAGTTCTTCAACTATTTTAGCCCAATGAGTACAATAATCTTAAGGCTAATACATGGGACTTCTAATACATGGGACTTAAGGCTCTCACATTAATCACATCACTTCTAATACTTTTAGCCTGAGTGTGTGGCACAGTCTGCACCAGAATCACACTGAGACGATTTCTTGGAGGTTACTGGAAGGGCAGTTGGAGTCACACTGAGTGGAGCAGGAAGGACACAGGAATGAGTGCAAAGGGAAACTGAGACCATGCAGCTGTGCAATTGGGATGGTTTTGCTGAGTTTTACCCCTAGACTGCCCACGCACCAGCCATGGGCCACAGGCTAACCCAGGGAAGAGAGTGGACCTTAAGTGGGGCAGCCATAAAGGGAGCGATTCCTGGAGAAGGATTCAGCCAAGAACCTTCAGCAACACTACCTAGTAGCTTTAGGAAGGAGCTCCCCAGTCTTACAGAGGAGCACTAAGCAGAGCACCTCACATCCAGCACTGGGAGTTTCCCAGTCTCACACTACCTGCATTTCCAGTCATAGAAAAAGAAGCAATATTCATTGGGGGAAAACATGAGAGGACTGTGGTTTCCAGGAACTTCCTGAAAATGAGGCCAAAAGTAGAAAGGTGAAAAACATTCCATTGGTGTAAAGGAGTAGTAAGGTGAGAAGGAATGAACAAAGAAGCGTCCACTAAAATTCTGAGACTTTTTGCCAAATTTGCAGGACTCTCTTATACTGCAGGGCTAGCTCTCATTTGTTGTGTGGGTTTGGACCATAGGAGTAATTAATGACACATTCTGAGGAGTCTGGAGATACTAACAGGTGTTCTCAATGGTGCTTGTAATAGTGGTCACTGTATATCATATGACAGCTGATTTTGATCCATAAGACAGGAGTGGGGGCCTGAGCCATCCATCACTGTTTTCCCAGCTTTCTTTGGCTCCAAGACAGGATGGAACAGATGAGGTAGATTTGCAGAGCACATAGGGAAAGACTTTGTCAGGTATGCAGGGACCAGGAGGACCATCTTCTGGACCGGGAGGAGTTGTCACTAGGTTCCTGCCCTCCTGTGGCAGTTTAAACCCTGACTCTGCGTTGGTGACCTGGACATAGACTGAGAATATTTTGAAGCAGATAAAATTAGTTATGACTCGCTTAGAAATGTGGGCAACAGGAAATACAAATGTTTGAAAGAGGTTTTTCACAGGAATGTTTATGCAACCTTTGGTAACCTATGCAAAAAACACTAAGGTCTGAAAAAGAAAATAGCATGACATAGTATATGTTCCAATAGTACAAGAAAAACAAGATCCCACAAGTACTGCAAACAGTAGTGCTCCTCCAGTCTTGTGAAAAAAAAAAAAACCCAACCCTCCCTGTTCTACACACAGAGGTGCAAAGGAATACAAAGGAAGTATCTGTTCATTAACACATCAACCCACACATGTGTATCCGTATAAATGGTTCAACATGGTCGGCAGATATGCAGAAAGGCAAAAAAAAAAAAAGTGCAGAGAATTGTCTACAATCCTTGCACTGTGGTTTGAATGGTTTCCCCTCCAAACTCACACTGTTATATAACAGCTAATGGAAGATGAAACTCCTTTAAGAGGGGTCTGGGTCATGCGGCACTGCCCTCCTGAATGGAGGATGCCATTGCTGTGGGAGTGGCTTGTTGTGGGGAGCAAATTCCCCTCTTGTTGTCCTCTCTACCACCCTCTCCCTGCCACTATGTGAGCCATGTCCTGATGCAGCAAGGAGGTCCTCGCCAGACACTGACATCTTAACATCAGACTTCCCAGTCTCCAGAGAACCATGAACCCGTCAGTCTCTGTTCATTCTAAGTTATCCCGTCTTGGGATTCTGTTCCAGCAGCACAAAACAGACTAAGACATCTTGCAGTATCAAAGATTGGTTCTAGGATCACTTCTTGTTGGACTCAATATCTGAGTCCTTCATTGATCCCTTTAATGTTTAACTACTGAAGACAGTTTGTGTGATTAGAAGCAAATGTGAAAAGCTAAGAGGTAGGAAGTATGATAAAGCAAAGAAGGAGAGAGGGCAAAGAAGAAAAAAGAGCTACTACAATAAAATGTCCCAATTATCACTAGGTAGCTAATGTAAGCTGAGTGCCTTCTGAGATTTCTCTCCCCAAGGCTTATATTTATTGCTTAAATAATCAGAGCAATAACCCTAAGAAGCTGGCACTGCCCTCAGTTCCAATTTTATAGAGCAGGAAGCTGGGCTTGAAGAGGCTGAGGAGTTGTTCAGCAAAACTGGGGATTGGCATCATAATTCAAGCAGATCCCTTCTGCAAGAGCTGCAGAGGACAATGTTGTGTGTAGACACTGAGGATGGAGGTTTAGAGTTCCTCCTGCCAAGCCTTCCCACTGCCGGCAAAGAAACTGAGGCCCAAAGCAAAACACAGCCTAGCTCTGTTGTTTCCGTGGTCATGTACATTATCTTCCAGAAAGGTGTAATTGCATGATAAATGATATTGTGATCTTCAATGTTTCTATTTGCCCTGGTAATAAATCACCAGGACATTGAAATGTCCCAGGTTCTATGACCAGATCTATAGTCTCTTCTTTTGTGTGGATGGCAGAACTAAGCGCGCTGACCTAGCTTTCTGGCAAAAGATCGTTGGGGTCTTCAGATTTCCTGGATGGGGTTTCTGAGGTTTTGCTGTTTTAGGGCCCACTTGTCCAGGACCTCTGACATCAGTGTGCTCCTGAACAATGACACAGTCCCTATCAGCTAGGAATGAGAAGACCTGAAAAGGATACAAAGTCTGAAGTTGCTTTTCAACAGGATCCTTCGAGTTTCCAGGGACCACAGCAAAAATGTGGCCCTGTTAGTCATGTGATTGTGAGACATGGCCACCTGTGGCAGGGCTGAGGTCATTGGTGAGGATACCCTGTGACACTAGCCATTATTTTTATTTCAGGAGTAGGGAACATTTAAAAACTCATCCTTCATCCAATCATGGAACTGGATTATCTTTATAGCCTACCTGACATTACCAAGAATGATTACTGAGCTTGGCAAGGAAAACTCTTCCGTCAAAACTTAAGAAGAGAGAGAAAACAGAATTATATTTTATGGCTTGACTGAAGACTGAAAGGCTTCACTTACACTAAACAAGGTCAAGTTTTCCTTATTTCTTTCTTATAAGGAATTATCAGCAACTCTAAAGATTCACCATATATTTTTCAACACACATTGATGCAACCCAAGGCTGGGGGAATTTAGTAACTGATTTGTCGTCAGCCACCATTCAGTGACAGAACACTTTATGATGTATATTTTTGGAGTCCAACATCCTACATCCTGAGACATGCTGGACTCATCTTCGAGGTGTCATTGTCTTAGGGTTATTCCCTGTTTTTAAGTCTCTAAGTCTCTGTCCTTTACTTATCCCCAAGATGCCCTGTGCTTTATCTGGGGAGAAGTCAGGGAGAGCAATCGCATTAACCTTCCTGCTTTGGAAAAGCCCCAAGTCTCTCTGCTCACTTTCTCTTGTCTTCCTAAATGAGAGATAAGACTTGGATCTTGCAATGTCATTTTATACTGCTCAAATTTATATATTCTTAAATAGACACAGAATGTTGTCTAGTGAAATGACCTTAGCTGTGAAAACACGCCAGACTGTGTTTTGAGTGAGACTCTCGACCTGTCTGGGATACTCTCACCTCTAAAGCAAAAGCAATTCCTGTCTCATAGGACTGTTATGAAGCATAATTAATGAAATAAATATTCACTACCTGGCACATACTCTACACCCAATAAATGATAACCACCACCATGACCAGTTTTTTAGAAGACTTCTTCACAGTGAAGTTGTTTTACACAATGCTGAGCATAGGAGTGTAGAGAAGCTGTATCAGCTGGAATCGGACTGGAGCTGAGGCTGCCTTAGGGTTGTGGACAGACTTCTGGGGGGTGGTGTGACCTCAGGGAGAGAACAGAAGTAAAGGATTTGAAATGAGGAAGTGATGTCCCCAACTGTTCCAGAGTAGTTGGCCTGAAACCCTTTGAAGCCAAAGATGACTCAGTACAGACTCTCTACCACCTTATCACGCCCTCCCTCTACCCTTAGCTTGTCAGCCTGTTATGGCTTGTGTTTAGATGTCCCCCCAAAGCCTCATGTGGTCATAGGTAGGGCTTTTAAGAGGTAGCTGGATCTAGGATGTGTGGGGCTGAGATCAAGGATGTGATTGTTGCTGTGCTAGGATTAAGGCTGCCTCACCTTGGATGTAAAGGTTACCTGCCCTAAGAGTGGGTTACCTGGAAAGGATATAAGGGACAGAAAGATTCTCACTACTTCTCACTCTCTGCTTGCTATTTTACTGCTTTGCTGACTTGTTGCCTTCTGCCCACCATGAACTGTTGCCTTCTACAAGCCGCCCTACCTTGGAGCCAGCCAATTATGGGCTGAAACCTCCCCAAACTGTGAGCCCAGTAAACCTTTCATCCTATAACTTTGGGTGTCACGTATTTTGTCTCAGCATCAATAAAAGTATCTAAAACACAGCCCATTGAGGCAAGACTGGGTCCAAGACCCTCTGTTGCTCATTTTAATTCATTTGTATGTTCCTAAGTAGAAGTCCAGGCTGAAACTCAGTCATCCCAGAGAATTAAGGAGAGATCTAGAAACTGAGCACACAACAGTGATCTAATTATCACAGTGTATTGAAATGTCACCATGTACCAATAAATATGTATGATTACTGCATGTCAAACATAATTTTTTGGGGGGATTGAGCGTGCAATATGTAAAAGCCTAGATTAACTAGAAGCATGGAAGGGGATATTTAAAAATGAATAAATTAGAATGATAGGATTGTGGGAAATTTCTGTCTTTTAAAAAATATTTTAATTTGGTGTAATCTTTTTAAAATTAACAAAATTCCAGTACTGAGAGAGGGGAAGATCAATCTTTCAAAGACTTTCAAAGTTAAAGTAATACCAAACAAGTCCTTCCTCCCTCCATTACCTCCTTCTCTCTCTTGTTCTTTTTCTTCCTCTTCTTCACATCTTTCCTCCTCAACTCCTTTCTTTCCCCTTCATCTTTGTTATACCAGATGTTCAACTACTGAGCTACACCCCCAGTCCTTCTTATTTTATTTTTTCAGACAAGGTCTCTATAAGTTATCCAGGCTGGCCTTGAACTTGCATTCCTTTTGCCTCAGCCTCCTGAGTAACTGAGATTAAAGTACACAAAAGTCAAACATTTCTAACAACCAGAAAACAAGTGGAGACACACATCTTAAGGTCCTTTCCCTTATTCCTTCAGCTCTGAGTGTGCACTTAAATACATTTAAATAACAGGGCCATTCTGGGAAATAACAGAAATAACAGGCACATGTTGGGAAAAGTCAGTGTATTTATAACACATTTATATTGTGTTCATACTGACGATGCAGCATTAGCAAAGAGGCCACTCTAAAGACTAATTTTAATAGTTTAATAACAATTCTAATATTTTGACATGCAGATGACATAGAACTAGAAGGAAAAGCTTATGAAGACAAAAGTCAGTATCCAAAAACATACTAGACAGTAACAGGCTGCAGTGTAAACCTTGTACTTAGATACCAAAAGAAATCAACCACCTAAGTACAGGAGTCAGATGTCTTGGCAAGAACAATAGCATAGCTGAAGGCATTTGTTGACCAAATTTTTAAGAGTGGACAGTGTTCCAGTGCTGCCCCAGGGCAGAGGTAAGGTCGGGTTCCACTTGCAGAATGAGGGAGGAAGTCCACAGCTCCCCTGCATGCCCAAACTTGAACAAACCAGTCAGAACGTGGCTAAGCCACAGCCAAAGCCTCCCCCAGGACAAAGGAATTGCTTTCAGCCTCATCACTGGGCTTCTCAAGCCCCAAGGATTCAAAACCTAGAATGCATGGACCCTGGCCAGGACCCAGAGGGTTTCAGTGTGAAATACTTGGCCCCCAGGAAATGATAATTCAAGAAATTTAAAAGCCAATCCTCTGGGCCTGTGAGTGTCAAAGAAAGTTGTGTCAGAGCCAAGAAGACCAGAGAATGGTATTCATGCAGGAAAGTGGGAAATGCTTGGGGTTTTTAACTCTTTTCTTAGATGAACACAAAGCATTGTGTTGTTTTAATGTACACTGAAACTCTTGAGAATATGGCTGTTCCATGCACTGTCCTGGAACTTTACCAAGAGTTGCTGGCATTTTGGAAACTCTTAGTGTTGACAGACTCACCCTGAAGCTCCTGGTTTACTCTTTCTTCTTTCTTTCTTTCTTTCTTTCTTTCTTTCTTTCTTTCTTTCTTTCTTTCTTTCTTTCTTTCTTTTATTCTATGTTACCCAGGGCTTTTGCACTGAACCTCCAGCCCTTTCTTATCTCTTATTTCGAGACAGGGTCTCCCTAAATCATTAAGTTGCCCAGGGCTGAGTTTGAAGTGAAGATCCTCCTGTCACAGCCTCGCAGTGTGCTGAGATGATAGATGTGTGCTCCCACACCTGGCTTCTGTTTTCTTTTTCTGAACTGTATAACAGTACAAGGAGTGTTATGGAATATTTATTATGGAACAAGAGTTCCTGGCAAGGAACACTGGGGAGAATCACTGTTCTGGATAGTTGCATGGTCCAGTTGTAAGTTTCCAATCTCAGCGGCGCCTGTGCCTGCTCCTGCGCTTTCACAGAGGTCAGCACTTCGATGTGGAGAGCATCAGAGCACCTAGGACACAGCAAGTGAAAATCACAAACACACAAAAGCCCAGTGCGCTCCGCCAGGAGAAGCGGCCACGGCCCAGTGGTGTGCACTGCAGTGGTGTCATGGGTGCGGTGCTGGCCTGGGCTCTGCACACAGCAGACCCGACCTTGCCACAGCTGCAGCCACCAGGGCACCCGGACACCCAGACACCCTGACACCAAGCCACCCACTGGGCTCAGAGACCATCTGCTCCACCCACTCTACGCCCAGTGGCCCAGCTGGCTTTCTGCAATGCTTCTTTTTTAATTGTAAATCATTACCCACCTCAGCTCAGTCACCAGCAAACTGCATTTAATAAATTAGCTTAATCTATTCTGCAAGTGCCTTGTGAGTGTGGTGTTTCCTCCAGTTAAGGAAAACATTTATATTCCCTCCTGGGCTGCACCCTGGGGTGTCCACGCCATGTCCCCTGGGCCAATAGCCACAGGCTCTGGGCCTGTGAGGGCCTCTTTCTGGCTCCGGAGATAATAATTCATCAAGTCACCAAGTCTTCAAGGGACTGAGGGAGTGGCATCCTGATGACATTAGAGGACCCCCCGCCAGGTGATTTAGGGGCCAAGATAATTCAGTTAATAGGGGCCTGGGGCAGATTGCTAGACAGAAATGGAGCCCAAGTTAGGGAAGAGCCAGTCATTAGCGACACAACATTTAAGAGACTTCCTGGAGAAGGAGTCATAAAATGCAGGGCTATTTTACCCCTTAGTTTGTGGCCTTTCACTTTCCCTGGCATGAATATTAAATTTGAAATGGCATGGTGGCGACCCATTTTGGAAAGTTCTTGGAGCTGTTATTTGTATGGTTTGTTTAGTTTCTTGTTTGTTAACCTTTTAAAATGAGTATCCTTGCAAATGGATTACTGTACAACCAGGGCTTCAAAAGGCAAGGGGAATAGAATGCTTCAGAATAGGTTGTTACTAAATGGGGTGAAGGATTTAAGTTTTGATTGATCAAAACACAAAAGGCATAGAGAGTGAGTTAGTAAATGGCAAATTGCTTTGACAATTCCCAATTTTCATGCAGATTTTTTGAAGCCGCCCCATTCAGAGCCACCAACTGCGTCCTGCAGGGAACCACAAAGCAGGGGACACAGATGGGCCCTGCCCAGCGACCCATGGAGAGCCTGGGACACTGTGGGACACCATGTCAGGGCCGCTGCCTGGACAGCCCACATCATGTTTCCAGAGCAGAGCGTCTCCAGCTGGATCCTACGAGGGTTTCCTTCCAATGCACTATGAATGGGAGTGCCTGAGGGTTTACAAAGTTCACATTTGGAAAGGATAAATATTCCCATCACCACTAACATGCAAAAATAAATAAAGTCTCCTCCGATGGAGGCTGCCACTGGTGCTGAGTCCTAACAGGAAACATCTGAGCAAGGACAGGACCATCACTGTGTCACGTGCCACACCTTTGCCTGGCCTAACAGTCATCTCTCAGACTGCCACATTCGTGAAAAAAAAAAAATCAACCCTGGTCCCCCCTTCCTTTGAAAATAAAAATAATGCTTCCAGATATGCTGCACTTTTTTCTTCCCACAGCTGCATTCTGTTATTTAAACAAAACAACTGGCAGGTCTCTAGTCACAGAGCAGCTTTAACCACATAGGATATATGAGATGCATAATTAATATGTTCTTTAAAAGACTTTCTTAATCAAAAAAGACACTAACTATATGTAAAACTATTCCCTCACAGATAGCGGTTTGTGCAATTTTCCACAATGACAATAAATTTGGTAGCCAAATATATTTTTTACATGTAGCACAACTTGGTAAATGTCTTTTGTAAGGCATGTAATATGCAGCATTCTTATTTGTGTTCCTACTATTTACAGTCCACCATCTTCTAGGGAAGATGTTATATTTTACACATTTACAAACTACTTTGAAATAAACTTCTACTTCAAATAAAATAATTCACTCATGTCCAGTCTCTGGACAAAAGCAAGTATTGCCCTGGGCTGGCTGGTCCCCTCCAGCACCTCAGAGATGTCTCCTGGCTTTCCTCAGGACCCCTTTGGGACAAGCTGCCCACATTGGTCATTCAGCAGGACCACCTCTGACAAGGCAGCTGCTCTTCTGCATGCAAACTTCCTTTCCCCAGGGAAAGGGCTTTCTAAGACTGACCAAAGACACCAGAGGAAGTGATCTGCTTGCAATGTCCACTTTTGTTTTGCAGAAAAAAGACTGGATTCCCAATTAGAAAGCCAGAAAATAGAAAAGGTAGTGTGAAATGCCACTCAGCATGGTCAAAGTGACACAGTGGCAAACAATGAAAAACTCAAGGAAAGCATCCCAGGATCTCTGCCTTCCATTTAAACAGCAGGGAGTCTGTGTGTCTACTGTGCCTTTGTCTCTCCTGGATTCCCCAGAGTAACTGCAAAGCCTGCAGGTCATACTGGGAAGTCTTGGAGTACCTGATGGTATTCAACCCACACCACAAATTTCAGTTAAAGGCTGCCAGACAATGGGTGCTGACAATCCAGTGTGCAGCGTGCAAGGACCACGCGTGAGAAGCCACCACAGCAGGAGTTATCCTCCGGGCTTTGTGCACAGCATCTGCAGATAGGAAGTATGTCCTCACCAACCCAAGGGAAAGGAGTATCACATTGTGTATATGACCAAATATCCTAGAGGACTGAAGGACTGCAGACAAAATATATAAATCCAGTAAGGTGGGTGGGAAAGATAGTATAAATACTTTTAAAGTCTTATTTCTCTACTAATAAACTTCAGAGTATTTTTTTCCTTATTACAAAAAAAAAGTTATGTGATGGTAAAGCAGATACATAGGCAATTATTCAAGTTCCTCTCTCCTTTTCCCAGTTAGTATTAGTATTTCGAACTACTGCATACTATTTCTGAAGACAGTACTTTTTCTTGCCATGTAGGCTGAGCATTGAACCCAAGGTCTTGTCCATGCTGAGACCACATCATTTTAAAAGAAGAAAAAGTCCCTGATTTGACTCTCCTAGCAGAACTGCAGACAGCAGGCAAACAGGTCTCTGTGACACTTTCTTGAAGGTTCACTCTGCATTGCAGGAGATCACTGCTTGGGAAATCTGAAGCCACACTGTTTGCATATTGTAGGTGAAATGCACTGAATCTCATGGAAATAAGTTTGTAATACACATTGGCCTCAGATTTTGTAGAGTGGTTTGGTGATATGTAACAAAAGCTTTAAAAATGCCCACTCTGAGATATGATCTCTGGGAGTTCCTGGAAGGTCACTCAAAATGCAAAGATTTGTATAAAAAGATGTTACTATTTTATATTTATTACAAGAAAAAAATAAGAAACTACACAAACAATTAATTAGTAGGAAATAGGAAAGTTATGGCACCATACAATGAAATTTTATAAATCCCTGTTCAATGTTGTACACACAAAGTGCTCTGAACTGTAGAAAGCAACACAGAATGAAATGTTAAAGTGATTATCTCTGGTGGTAAGTTACTGATTTTCTCCCGTTAGTGAGTTTTCCATAATGAGGCTATATTATTTCCATAATTAGTAAAAAGATATTTATATTTACATATTTTACATAATACGTCAATTTTATGCACACACTCTTCATCAATGCATTCCCCATTTATAACACAGTAAGCTGACAGGCAAACCAAATATCTCAAAGTCAAAATAAAAACAAAAGTAGTTCAATAACATTTTCTTTATTTCTCCACATAAAAAGTTAACATGCATTTTTTAATTCATGCCAAGGATTAGATTGCTACATATTTTCTTCTCTGGACAAGAAGTAAATTTCATATTCTGTTAGTACTGTGATTTTCTTTCATGAGCATACAGAGATTGAAAGCGTCCCAGGTTTTGGTTAGAAAAACCAAAAGGTCAGGTTAGAAGTCCAGGCTGCTCAGGGTCAGCTCCAGCACACACGCCTCAGCCCTGAGACACACACACATGTCTTCCTGACCGGGCGCTACACAGCATGGTGAATGGCAAATCTGCAGAGAGCCTGGCTCTCAGCCCACTGTGTTATCTGCAAGTCTGTTTCCAGCAGCAGCCTTGCCATAAATGTGACCCCTTGGCTCTTTTTCTTTTATTTAAACCAGGTCAAGTGGCAGTCCCTGTAGCACCATCAGTATATTCAATAAAAATCAAGCATATCTTGTGTTTGAAACATACATTATAAATAGATGTATAGATGGAGCAGATATTGAGAAAAGAAATGGTAAAGATTATGAATATTAAGATTTATTTTAATCTATAAGCCTATTAAAGTACAGTAAAACCTGTCCTTCAGACCACCTTTTTAAAGATATCACCTCCCTGATGGGACCACTAAATTTCGGGCCAAATTATTTTCCCATAAAGAACAATGAAAAGAAAATGATTATATTAAGACTACTTCTACTATGGTTTCTTCTCATTGTTCCGCCAAAAATGATTCCAAACAGTAAAATAACATTGATTTTGACCTTGTTAATGAACCTGAAGAACTTCATGGAATATTCAAATGCCAATTTCCATTTTTAACAGTTAAAAAAAGGGGCGGAAAGGACCCTCTGCCTTCCATTTGTGACAAGGCCCACCGCAGGTAGGGGTGATTCATTGATATTCAGCAGACGTAGCTTATCTTGATATTGCTAATGTTCCGTACGACTTGCCATGTGGATTTCTCCTTGTGCCAAAAGCTGGAGATGATTGCGTGATCTGTAAAATATTGAAGAAGCCTTCAAGCCGAATCATTTATTGCATTTCTTTTTGGTTACGAAGACTCTCACATCCAGAGAACAACTTTCTCTCCTTTGGCCTTGCAAGAGCTCCCTGGGCTTGGACTGGATTTTCTTCCCAACAAAAACCACCCTGCAACCTGTGCTCCGCGGCTGGGGAGCCTGGCTCTCTTCTGTAGATTCTTGTGCGGCTTGATTGCGGCAGTAGGAAACCCCTGAGGCCCTGCCCACACATAGAGCACACTTCCAGGCACGGCTGTGAACAGCAAGGCCCTGCCTGAGTCTCCTTTGCAGTCCCCAAACATACAACATTATCATTTTGTCAGGTCTCTGCAGATGCTGTCTGTTTAATAGCAGCACCTGCTCACCAACTGTGCCATAGAGACCTCAATCAGTGTCTGCCTATTGAAACAGGAGCCTTGCCCCACACATAAGGAAACACAAGGTGTAGTGTTCCCATTTTACTTGTATGTTGCAAGGGACACATTTTAAAAGGCAATCATCTGAACAATGCCCACTATTGAGACCCTTTGGAGAAGTGCTCCTGGGTTCCATGAACTGCTCCTCAAACTGCACTGTGGGCACCTGCACCCATGCACTCTGCTTTGAGCCCAATACCTGCCATCCTCAGGTGGCAGCAAGCTGGCATGGACTGGACTCAGTGGCTGGTCACACTGCTGAGCCTTGCCTCTGTGCTTTGACTGCAGGTCACTGGACTGTCACCAAGAGCTGAAACAAGCCTTGGAACCCCTGGCAGCCCAGTTCTCTCATCAGGCAGACCAGTTGCTGAGGTCTCATAGGTGCCCCTTGGAGGTCAATACACCCAGCCATGAAACTTATGAACAGAGCATTTTCCTCTTCCTGAAAGGGAAGAGGCACATGGAACAGTGACTTGAGACAGCCTGAGTGGTCTGAGCTCAAAAGTAAACTATAGACATTCACAATTTAGTCCTTCAAAAACAGAGCTGAGTGTCACTGTTGTTTCTTTTTTCTTCTCCAGTTTAAGAAGGAAGCAGCAAGGCACGGTGGCCAGTGAGCAACCTGAGTTTCCTTCCAGCTCCATACTGGCTGCCCTGTGACCTCGGGTGGCCATGCATTCCTGGCAGGACCTCAGCCTCCTCCCTTGTCCATGGGGATCAAAATACCACCAGGCTACTCGGCAGCAAAGGAGATCACATGCGTCAACACCATGCGCAGGAAAAAGACAGCATTTGTACGAAAGCAAATTTCAAAGCTATGAGCACACATATGAAAAAGGAGCCTAAAAAGAACACACACACACGTGCACACACTCACACACATACACCATAACTCAGAAGCAGTGAGTCCTCTCCCAAGCAAGGTAACTGGCTGAGGAGAGGCATCACCACCCACAGACCCCTGGGCACACCAGGCCTGCCCAAGTCACCTCACTATTGCCCCCATCTTCTCCTTCCCAGCCCCTGGCCCCACAGGACCAACACCCCCACACACACACCACAGTCCTCCAGTTCCCCAAGAAAGCTCACTGATACGAAAATAAGGGCATCTAAAGTCTGAGTGCTGAGGAGACACTGACGGCCTGTGTGACCATACCTATGTCCCCTCTGGCTCTGTTCAGTGACCAGGCTGTTACCTCTTCAGAGACTCTTCAGACTGCAGATTCCTTTCTCCTGGAGGCTTGTAGACCATACATCTACTTCTGGGCCTAACGTCTGTTCTTTTGACCGATTTCTTCTTTTTCACTCCCAACCAGCAAGTCAAAACAACAAAACCAGAGGAAAAAAGACAGAGGAGAAAGGGGCATTGTGTTTGTCCTCTTCTGCTTTGGCCTTGGGGACAGGGCAAGTATATTTTGCACTCATTACAAAGGCAGAACATTGAAGCTGTGAACATCCTGTATCTCACTCTGCAGTGTACGTTTCTCAGACACTAAAGACACATTTCATCGTCATGGATTCGTGACAATTAATTACTCTGTGCTAAGCACTGGACCAGGTGTTGTTAGAAAGTAGAGTACTCGGTCCTTCTGAGGGAAGGACCTCTTGTTGGCTTTTGTATTCATCTAATACTCAAGTCAGCCCAAAAATCTTGTTGTGCAGAGCAGGTGCTGTCATACTGCTGGGCACCCACGTCAGGTTCAAGAAATGCTTGAGGTTCAGTCTTAGAACTTCAGACTCAATGGGACAGTATGGAGCCAGAAAGCAAATGGAGGCTCTGAGAAGGCCCATCTTGTCAGCCTTGAGTGGCTTAGGATAGGTCAACCTGAAGTCGAAAGGTAACCCCAAAGCTACTTCAGCGTCTTTTCCGGGTTGCAGATTCTAGGCAGACCAGAGAGGACAGCAGTTCTGGCCAGCTGTCCCTCTAGAGAGCTGGGAATCTGAAGCTAGGGGGCTGTCGGCAGGCCGGGCTTCCGCAGGTGTTTGCCTGCACCATCACCATCGGCATCAAGCTCGCTCACCGCTTTGCTAAGTGCTGTGGGATTTCTCGAGTAGAAAAGGTGCTATATAAAATCAATCACAGGAAACTCTGCGCTGCCAGCTCAGAACAGCTACAGTAATCGGTGTCCACTCAATCAATAGTGCCTCACTGAGAAGGGTAAAGAACACCATTAAAAAGATGTGCTCTTGGAAAAACTTTCCTCAAGTAAGGGGCAGGAAAAATCCTTATGAAAGCTCGTGATGCATTGTTCCTGCATGGCCAGCGTTAAGCATGCTAGAGAGGGGCACGTACCACTTTCTGCCTATGTTTGCTTTTATTTAACCACACAAGAACTCAGATTGATACCTGGTTCCTCATCAAGACCCCTGCAGGAAATCCACTGGATTTTAAAATGAATGAAAATCAAATGAATGAAAATGAAGTTGTAGAATGAAAATGAAATTAGCTCTACAGCACTGGTATAGACAAAAGTGATTTCTATAAATTGCTTACCAAAGAAGAATGTGCATGTTTGGAATACAGTCTAACTTGTCTGCCTTTAATTATGTTTAAATATAAGGGAATATGTAGATGCACATCAGTTTATGATATTGATGAACTAGGATCCTTGGATGATCCTAAAGGAGTATGAATCTGAGATAGTTTTATTTTATTTCAAAAGTTTAAAATGCAATAAATAAATAAAATCTCCTTACCATATTCTCTAACTCCTGATGCTTCTTAAAGACACAACAGAGGAATTTAAGTAGGTATGAAAGTTAGGATGAGGACATTTTATAGTACTTTTCAACCTCCAAGTTATTTTTGTTAATTAAAGGAAAATAATGTGATTTTTTTTTTCTTGAGGTTGAGAGAACCTTAGAAACCAAATGGTGACAACTACTGAGGTTCTCCATGCAAATGTCGAATCTGAGAAAAAGTCCTTCAACAGTTTCCCTAATGAAGTACTCCTGTGGTCTGAAGAAGAATTTTAAATCAGCCACTAGTGTCTCTTCAAGTCTTTTCCACAAAGTGTAATATTAGAGTTCAAATTGCTAAAATGAAAGTGATTAAAAAGCTCACATTTATTAGAGAATGCGCAGGTCCTTTGGTCAGAGCACTTTTAATGCCTTAGGTGGGTTTGTTGGCTGCTTACTTTAATGGCTCAGAGGCCTCACCTTAGGAAGCCATGTCCGGGTCTCTTCACTGCAGGTTAGAATAACACCATTTGTGGCTGTTACGTTTCTTAGTTACAGTCACTTACTCAAGGTCACCCCTCTAGGTGGTCCCAGTGCCCCGACCCTAACCCTAACACACTGTACCTCTTCAGTGGTCTTTTCTCTTTGCTACCTGGCACTTTTCTCCGAAATGATTTTGGTTTCTGTCAAAATGTTTCCCAGAGTGTTGTCCCAGGACAAACAATGCTCCCTCCTTTCCTTTCAGAGGGCTCTGTACGATCATTTCCGTCTATGATATTTGAATCTTTGAAAATTCAATTCTGTTTTGCAGTTTCTAGATAAAAGATCAAGGAATAACATTCATTTTGAATTATTTCTTCAATTGATAACTTAAAAAAGTTTCTATCTGGCAGGATTTTCTTTATTAGAACTCAGGTCTTGCAAATGTTAAACAAGCTCTCTGCCACTGGGCTACAGCCTAGCCCCTGTGTCAAGAAAAATTTAATGGTTATAAGTGCCTAGATAATTAACAAGGTAGAACAAAAACTTTCCATATTTTTCTCATACACTTTCAGTGATGGATATGAGAAATACTTGGCAGATTTAGTGCTAGCTACAGCTTTGAGTAAGACCTTTAAACCTTTCTGAGCCTCAGTTTCTCCTGTGGGCTGTAAAGAGGATGTAGCTGTCTGTAGATCTCCTTCCAGTTCTGAATCAACCAAGTAAGATCTACAACATGTAATAATTAGGATCAACAAAATATTTCCTGCATGGATTCCAATCCGTACTATACCAATATGTACCATTAGTTTTTCAGAAAACTTAAAGTCCACTTCTGACATTTTTGGTTTCTTCAGTTAGTTAGTCTAGCACAGTTGGTAGCTTGGTGACCTTAGGGCTTTAAAACTGTAATGTACTGAATTTTCCCAATGTGTCATTAGTAAAGCAGTGGGAGTTTCCCCCTTTGCAGGTACAGCTCCATGAAGGGCACACTCTGCGCCCACCTTTCTTGCACCTGAGATGATATCTGGACTTTCTGTGGCCAGCAATTGAAATTTTCAACAGTGAAACATTTCATCCTATTATCTAAATATGCAGATAGTCTGAAAATACGTTAAACAGCACATCCACAGAAGCTTGGATATGACAGCAAAAAAAGGTAATTTTGGACAGTTCAAAGAGATCTACAGCCAGCTCACAACTTTTTTATAGCTTCACTAGGGGAAAGCTTGAATGATGCAAGAGAAACCAGTGTGAGCCACACCAAAATACATTACACTGTGACACAAAAAGCGTAAATCATGTGTATATGAAAATCATAGGCCCTAAGCTTTAGAGAGAGTTGTGCAATTGACAATCAAATGGAGCTTAAAGGAAATTACAAGGTTTTCAACTAAAGTCTTGAAATAAAGAAAGTAATATTTTACAGAAAAATTGCAAATGTCAAGTTTAAATCATACGACTTTGCACCATTGAGCTACTAGCTAGCTCTATAGCTTCTTCAGTCTTTATCACAGGGAAAGACCAACTTTCATGCTCAATAAAACTTAAGAACTTTAGAAATACATTTAGAAACATAATTCATGTATTTGTGACTTTTTCCCTCCTTAAATGGCTAATTGTAGAAGAAAAATGAATGAGCACAAGAACTTCTTGGAATGTAACCTGTTCCTCCATTTGCTTTGGACCCTAAATGACTTCTTGGGTTTTTAAAATAGGGCTGCCACCAATTTGGTCACTGAACAAACGGGGACCCTGGGAATGTGGAAGGCTGTCCGCCCTCTGCGTGGTAACCTGGGGCCAGCCGACCTTCCAGGCAGCCAACCCACCAGTCCCCATGAAAACGGGAGCCCAGCTGCCCCATTCGGTCGCTCGCGTTCAAAGCCAGACAGGTGGCAATCCAGATTGAATCCGCTGTTGTGGGAATGATTTGATTCACAAACAGGGTTATTAAATTTTATATGGAGACAGGTGAAAGTCACGAGATCCTGGAGAAAAAGCCCTGATTCACATAAATTTATCTTAATAGCTGTGAATTCGGGAGCATAAAGCAGAAAAAAAATTAATGGGCAAGCACTGCGCCTCCTCCGCCTGCCGGCCCGAATGCCACACGCACAGCACCCACACCCCACGCGTGCTCAGCGCTTGCGTGGTCAGCGCTTGGCCTGCTCCGGCCGGCCCTCGTGGGGGGCACCCTAATCCCCGGCCCGTCTGGACGCACAAACTCCCATTTGGCCCGGAGTTACCACGAGTGGACACTGCCACCAGGGCCTGTGACACAGGCTTATTTGTTGTTGCTGTTCGCTGTCCCTGTTTGCACATTAATCCAGTGACAATTAGGTGTCAGCAAGCGTTGTTTCTGCTTAGCTGATAGCCTTGGGCTCTGCGCTGGAAGCCCTAATCAGGAGTGTAAACTCTGCTATATTTCAATTTGGAGAAGCGCTCTTCCGCTAAGAGGCCCCTGGCACTGCGATAAATAAAACGCCTATTTACTCTATTGCCACACTTAGACATCTAATGCACTTACTACCAGCCCCCTAATCATAGCCCTCCGTTAAAACCGCCCATAAATCACTCCGCCCTCGGCCTGCACATTAGCCGGGCCGGTTCCCCAAACCCCGCAATGAGCACTGTTTCCCTTTCTTGTTAGTCAAAAGCTGGATGATTTTTATTAGGTTAAAGATGAGTTCACAGATGGTAAATCGCGTGCAGAGAAATGAGCTGCAGCGTGGCCCCGAGGCCGCGCGCCGGCCGAACCGGGACCGCCGAACCGAACCCGGGACTGGGTCTCCTCCCGGCACCGCGCCCCGGGGCGCCGAGCGGGGCCAGCCCAGCGCTCCTTCCCTTTCAATCCCGGATCTCAGGTGGAATTAAGCGGATTAAAGCGGCGGGTAAATGAGGCGAGTGTGCAAAATGACTCCTTTCTGATCCAAACGGCGCGCTCCGTGCTGGGGAAATGAGATGCCCATTTAAATCCCATCCATCCACCGCCTGCGGCCACCGCCGCGTACCTGCCTACTTAGCCCAAGGGTTAATTAATTGAGGCTTCAATGCACTATTGCGAGAGCATTATTGCATTTGATACTCTACATCTGTGATTTAAAACTCTTTCAGTCCCTTGTCAGCGAGGGAGGGTTTTTAACTAGGAAATTAGCATTCAGATAAGGGAACGCTCTATTTGCTTCTGAAAGGAAGGAAATATTAAGGATGCTGGTGCACAAGCCGGCCTGTCATATCCTGTCCCATCCTGGATGAGCGAGGCCAGGCTCCCCCGGGAGCAGCCAGGCCGGGCCTCCTGCTGGGGAGGCGGAGAGGGCTGCTAGGCCCGGGACCCACTCCTCCCGCAGCCTTCAAGCTGCTGGGCATTTACTCTGTGAAGACAGAAATATATTTTCTCCCCATTTCTTAGGAGCAGATTCTTCTTAAAATGCATTACCATGCTGCCACCAGCCTTGGCTTTCTGACTTCTCCCATGGGGTTCAGGTGGAGGAAGTAACCCAGTTTCTTAGGAAGGATGAGAGGTAAACATCCCAACAGAATTCTAGTAACACTGCCCCTAACACAGGGAGGACACTGCTGTTAGCCCTTATTACCCTTATTTTAGCATTGGGATTCAAGGGCCAACACTAGCAGACACAAAGAAGTACAAACATTAATGGTTGACGAATATTCAGGCTCAGAAAAATGCAAAATGGAGAGAGTTTAAATTCTGGGCTCTCAGGTAAAAAACTTTTTATAAAAGAAAAAAATAATGAAGCCTTTCGCACTTACTTATCACAAAATAAACAGTAAGTTTCCTTTCTTGGCCTTGGGGCAGGGGAATTCAGAAGGCTCTGGATCCTTCAGTGCCAAAACACTACCCGGTGAAGGAGGCGGGACTTTTCCTTCCTTGGACCAGGACTTTTCACCTAATTAAGTGATAGCCTTGCCTTCTGCAGGATTTCACCCAAGACAGCAGTCTGGTTGAATAAGCTTCTTCGGAATTTCCATTCATTGAGCATAGGATTGGAAATTGGCTTAGATGGTATGTGTGCAAATGTGCATAAACATGTGCATATAAGAGTGTGCATGTCATCAATTCCATGTTTTCTTGTAACATGATCATTACTTATCACTAAATGATGACCAATCAGCTTTCCTTGCAAATGCTCATCACGTGTACCTTGGTCAGACTCCACTTTCTATATCTTCTCAGTGGCATTTAAATAAAAAAGGAATCTGAAAAAGCTGACAAAATAACAAGAAGTAATATCTGGATGGGGTATTTGCTGTGCTTGCCTTATGATTTCTTTGTATTCTCAATCAAGCCTTGAGCCATGGTGCCAATTTAGAAGTTGCTTTGGTCCATTTTGTCCCTAGCCTAACCTCATTATGTTGGTGTGTTCCATTCAAGTATTTCACAACACATCTAGTCTATACGGCACTGTCTCATTGCTAGCAGTCACTTTTCTGCTGCCACATGCAGAGAAACCAGATACTTTCCATTATTTTAAACCTGTTTGATATAATCCTTTAGAAATAGGAAAATTAGAACTTGGTTTTCTGTCTGCTTTACACTGTGTTTTTGCTGCATTGCTCACACTGGTTCGTTACATGAAGACTTTTCCCCAGGACCCCTGGGTGGCCTACATCAGGGTCTTCAAAATAGAAGAGCACTGCAGGAAGAGCAGAGAGCATTTTAGAGGAAAAGAAATGCACACGTAACTCAATAAGGCCTGAAAATTGATAAAATGAAATGGTGAAATTCTGAATCCATGTGCTTGGCAATCATGCTTTGGGGACATTCAGTGGTGTCAATCTGCTGAGACTATTCTGCTTTCAAAACAGAAGGGGAGACGTGCACATTCGGAGCAGCTCATAGGACCAACGGCTGCCTCTTGGCATCTGGAAAGCAACATGGGGCTGTGTGTGGAATGGTTTGTTATGAGGCTTAATTCAAGCATTTTTCCTTAGGGTGGAGCCAGCAGTTGTACACCTTGAAACAAACCTGTCCAAAATAAAAACGCAGAGACTGAAGACATAAGTGAAATTCCTACTAAGAAACTGGCACCCAGCAAATTTTTGTCTGTGAGGAAAACATTTTAATATCAAGGCCACAGAGCACAAAATCAGCCACAAGTGATTCATCCCACATATCACACCCAAGTCCCTTCAGAGGGCAGCCAGAACTTTCCTTGCTTGTTCAGCAACATGGAGCTCACTAAAGGATATGCTCAGCTTTCCAGGTCCTAGGAGCCGAGAAAAAACAGAATGCTGGTCACTCTGGAATAGAAGCAAGGAGGGCATCTCCTCTTGTCTTTTCACCACACAATAACCACGACAGACTCTGGACAGTAACTTGGTGGGCAACCAGTGAGATCTACTGTGACTCAAGGAATCATTCCAGATCCCTGAAACACAACTTTACTGTGCTGAAAAAATAGCCATCATCTAGGATTGCAGGATGTTAAGTGGACAACTGAGGCTTTTAATGAGATTTGGCCTGGGGAGGTGTCAAGAGGCAGCAAGGAGAGAGGACAGCCAGGAGGCCATCTGGCACTCCCGAGTCTTCAGAGCCATTTGAGCAAAACAAGAGCAAGAGATCTGAGATTCTTTTCAGCAATACAATAATTTTTAAAAATTAGTCCTCCTTTTGTTTAATTAATGAATTAATTTTATACTGGGGATTGAACCCAGGGTCTTCACATTGTTGCTGCCCCAGCCCTTAGTAATCTTTCTAAATCTCTGAGACAGGGTCTCACTAAGCTGCCCAGGGTCTTTCTTTCATAGGAACACAGCAGAGGTTTTTGTTTGTTTATTTGTGAGCTTGTTATTCTTGGCTTTTGTTTTAGATGGAATTTAATTTCATGAAGGAAGCCAAAGGCTAGCTGGGGTAGTTGAAAATAATGGTGTCTACCTCACCAAAGGGCCAGTTTTAAAGTGGGTTGCCACAAAAAGGAACGAGGTCCTTGCCTGCTGTTCTGTGAACTTCTCCCTGGTTCCCTTAGCATGGAAGATACCAAGGATTTGAAACTCTTTTTTTCCTGCTCCAAGGATGCCCAACATGTCTCTCTCCTGCTCACTGGGCTTCTCCAGTTCAGAATCTGAGGTTCCCCAGTTCATTTCTCCATTACATAGGTAGAAGGCCAATAATTGTGTGGAATTATTGTGTCTTCCTAGAGTAAACACAGCAAACAGGCGGGTGAGCCACCAGGAGGTCATTTCCAACAGATCCATTAGAAAATATCAGAGGAAGAGATACCTGAGAGCCACTTCAAATTACCTCCAGAATTCAGTGGTACATAAATAAAAACAATAAATACGGGGCCGGGGATTTAGCTCAGTGGCATAAGTGCCTACCTTGCAAGCATGCCATCTTGAGTTTGATCCCTGGTACAATAAAACTACAAACATTAGTTGATGAGTGAGTATATAATTTTCCAGGTAGCAAAAGAACCTGATGATGAAAAGTTTTAAAATACTGTTTTCAAATGAAGCAGGTGCGATCTTCCTTAAGTAAAACAAATAAGTCGAGGTGATTTAATTCAAAGTGATTCTATCTATTTCAGCAGGGAGAGGGTCAACTATTTGCTTTAAAAGAGGGTTTTGAGGGTATAGTTTAGTGGTAGAGCAGTTGCCTAGCATAATAAATAAATAAATAAATAAATAAATAAATAAATTTTAAAAAGGTTAAATTGAAAAGGGCCAGATTCTTAATGGAAAAGAAGAAAGCAGCCTTTCAATGAATAGTTTTATTTTTCTTAGGGAAACAGAGACTCACGGGAGAGTGCTAGCTGAGGCACTCATAACACAGCAGCAGGCATTTTGGGGCATCTAGGATCCTCAGCTTAGAGCCAGGGCAGTGAGAAGCAGTTGATTTCACCAGCCACACCCCCAAAGTTGGCCCTGTTAGCTAGTGTAATAGGACTTTCTCGGTTTCATAAAATATCTTGATAACTGGAAAGTGCCAGTTAATGGTTACCTGTTCCAACTATGAATTTCACAGAGATTAATATACCCCTTTAGGTTTCTTAGATTCCATCAGGAGGCCTCCCCTGGTCTTGGGTATTTTACAATCTCTGTGGGGGTGAAGCTCCACAGAAACTACCATTCAACAGCCTAACTGTCATCTTCATCTTCTTCTGGCATAAAAATACATATTTTTCCCCATAATAAAGATTTTTTATAATAGCAATAAAGTAACTCCAGAGAACACGGTTGTCTTGAAATAGTTTAACTGTGTCTAGTTCGTCATAACACCCTGGGGAGACAGCAGCCCATAATACTCTCTTTTGCTGCCATGTCTTTGCTTAATTAAGGAATAAAGCCAAAAGGTCAATGCTGGAGAAAAGTGTAAATCTTCAAAACTTTTCATTCTTGACCCAAACTCTGTCATAAAACCTCAGTTATTTCCGGAACAAGCAGTATACCCACCCAGTCAGTGAGGAGAAACCGGAATACACATTATCTTTAAAATATGCTTCTGACACTATGAAAATAAATTGTTAACCTCTGGACTTAGAATTATGATTTTGCCTTTTTAGAGAGAGACCTCACTCACAAACCACCCGCCAATCCCAACTGGCTGGAAAGAATGAACCACAGGAGCCAGCTCCTTGGGCAAACCTCGCTTGTCTCTGAATTTCAGGGGATTGGTGTCTTGATATTAACACAGCTAGGAGGCAAGAAAGTGAGGGATGTGTGTGCGTTGTAGAGAGGAAAAATGAATATGTATATTCATCTCTACAGCTTATTCATTACTTCACTGCCGCTATGAATGCAAAATATGATTTCAACTCCAATCATTTTATTCGATCGCTGATTACTGTCCATCATAATGAGCAAGGTGGCTTGGGCACTGGCTTAGTTTACTGGAGCTGCATTCATTTGCAATTGAGGTTTATAGACTGTAACACAGGCGGCCCACTCAAAAGAGATATTTCTGACCAATGATACTCATTTTAAACAGGAGATAGCCACTAAGCTGATTTGTTAGGGCTGGTAGGATACAATAATAAATATTACTTGTCTTCAAGAAATAGAACCATTCATGGCTGTGCTAATTGGATGAAAAGTGTTATTCCATTATGAAACTAATTATATGTCATCTGCTTCTCTCTCGGACGAATAAAGGGACAGACAGATGCTATGTTGATCAATTAATGTTGTGATAGATCAATCAATTGATCTGGACCTACATATGTATTTATTGAAGAACAAAAATGATTTATTTATTTTTCTAGCAAGTAAGAGAATCTAAATATGACTATTCTATAAATGGGAACAGATGATGAACCAAGAGTTGCCATTGTAATCCTGCTGTGAGAAAGAAAATTCATCCTTCTTCTTTTGCTTACATATTCAGCAGACATTATGGCTCAATAAAAATGGGATGTTTAAATTTACCCTGCATATAAATGGAAGTGTTCTGTAATTCTGGTCTTAAAACTACCTCTGTCTGTGTCTCTGTCTCTCTGTCTCTGTCTCTCTCCTCTTCCTCACATTTTTCCTTTGCAGTTGTTATCTGATAGGCCCCAGGATGAGATTTAAACTGTGCAAACTGCCAACTTCTCACTGAGTGAAGGATCTCACACCAGTGCCTAGACATTTGTAGGCTCCTCTTAGTGTCAACCAGTGGGAGCCACCAGAGTCCTCAGGCTCTGCTGATTTCACATCAAGGCACTTCTGATATCAAACTAGAGGCCAAATGTGGTCACTCCTTACTGAAATGGAAGGCTCCTTGAGTTGACCTGTACCTATCTCTCACTGTGAAGTCTGGCCCTGCTGTACTCCAAAGGGAAAATTGCATGAGGCCCTGGGTTATGGGAGCCCCCTCTTGTCAGCACAGAGTTTCAGCTGGGCAGAGAGAAGTGGCATCTGTTAGACAGAGGGATGCCAAAGAGGGCGGTTCCTGGCTGTCCTCTGGGCTGCCAAATGCCAGCTATTTATCTAGATGACTCTGGACTTCAAACACAGAATAGAAAAGCAAAACTCCAAAAAGACACAATTTTCCTGGGAGGAAGGGATATGTGCCCACGGGCGTGTGTGTGTGTGTAACAGTTGTTTCACCTGGTTTCCCTTTGTGATGCTAAAGGCTGTGTGCTTCTAAAATGTACCAACAGTCAACAAAACCAGGGGATTTATAAAATTGAATGAGTGGCATGCTTGGCCGAGGTAGGCTCCTGTAGATATAGTAATTGTACTGAATTGTGGATGTGGAAACACAAAATGTTGTCTAAACCAGGGTGACTCCAAGTTTAGGACACCAGGATACCAATGTTAATTGTGCCATCACCCTGACCAAATTGGGTGGGCAGGAGCAGGGAGCGAAGGGTGGATGAATGGGGCAGCAGTGGGAGTGGAAGATATGGATCACATTGGTTTTTAAGAACATTGTTTATTAGTAGTACATGTTTGCCACACATAGTGGCCAATTCATCACAGGGAGTTTGTGCTACTAAAGAACATGGCTTCATTCTTCTTCCCCTTCCACTCTTATCCCTTCAACCCTTCCCCCCTCCACTTATAGAAGCTTTGTTTTCATTTTTCCCATTGTTTTTTAATCGCTTTTGCCTTCCTTCCTTCCCCCTTCCCTTGTTGCACTTCCCATTTGAACATGTTCTTCCTGCTTCCCAAAATCTATGCTCCATGTTTCTCCTTACTTTCCCGTCTGTGTTTCACATAAGAGAAACAGTGCAATATGTAGACTTGTGTGTCTTACTTATTTCACTTAAAATTATGGTCTTAAGATTCATCCATTTATCTACAAATGACATAAGTGTATCCTTCTTCATGGCAGAGTAGGACTCCATGGTATATAAATACCACATTTTCTTTACCAACTCATCTGATGGGCACTGGGCTGTTTCCAAGATTTAGCTATTACAAATTGTGCTGATAACATGGGTGCACATATCACTGTGATATGATTCTTTTAACTCTTTCAGGAAGATGTCTAGAAGAGGAATAGCTGGGTCGAATGGACTCTCTAGTTTTATTTATTTATTTAGGAATGTCCATACTGATTTCCACAGTGTTTGTACCAGTTTACATTCCCACCAACAGCCCCGCCAGCATTTGTTTTTGGTTAATCTCTTGATGATAGCCATTCTTTCTGGGGTGAGGCGGAATCTCAGTGTTGTTTTAATTTGCATTTCTCAAATGACTTGTGATGTCGAACATTTTTTCATATATTTATTTGCTGTTTGTACTTCTTCATCTGAGAAGTGTATATTCACTTCAGATGTCCATTTTTGGATTGGGTGTTTAAATTTAGGGATCTAATTTTTTTTTAGTTCTTTATATATTTTAGATATTAGACCTTTGAAGTGTATCTGGTAAAATATTTTCTCCATTCTGTGGGCTGTCTTTCACTCTGCTGGTGGTTTCTTTTGCTGTACAAAAGCTTCTTAATTTGATGTGATCCTTGTTGTTTATTTTTTGTAATATTTCCTGTGCACAGCTTTGTTATCCCTGTATCTTCAAGAGTTTTATCTTTTCTATCTTCCAGCAGATTAAGTGTTTCTGTTTTAATGTTTACATCCTTGATCCATTTCAATTTTAGTTTACTACACAGTGAGAGATATGGGTCTAGTTTTAGTCTTCAGCATGTGGAAAGCCAGTTTCCTAGCACCATTTATTAAAAAGACTCTTCCAGTGAAAGTGTTTGGCCCCTTTGTAAAAGAGAAGGTAGCTGAGTGTGCTTGTGGTCATTTCTGCATTTTCTAGTGTTTTCCATGGATCCTCAAGCCTCTTTTATTGCCAGTAGCATGCTGTTTTTATCATAGTACTTTTGTAGTATAACTTCAAATCTGGGATCATAATGTCCCCTGCCTTGACTTTGTTGTCAGAAATTGCTTTTGCTATTCTAGGTCTCTTCTGATTCCATATGGACTATGGGTATTTTGATTGGGATTGCATTAAATCCGTATAACAGTTTTAGGAGTATGGCCATTTTCACTGTATTGTTTTTGCCTATCCATGAACAGGGAATATCTTTCCATTGTCTGATATCCTCTTTGATTTCCTTTTTTAGAGTACTATAGTTGTCAATTTCAGGTTTTTCACTTCTTTTATTAGACTGATTCCTAAGTATTCCATTTTTCTTGATGCTATTTTGAAAGCTGTTGTTTCTCTGATTTCTCTCTCAATGAGTTTGTTATTTATGCACAGGAATGTTATTGATTTTTGAGTGTTGGCTTTGTATCCTTCTATCTACTGAATTTAGTTATTAATTGTAAGTTCCCCATTACAATTGTATTAGTACTTATGTGATTTTTCATGTCCATTAGTGTTTGTTTTATATTTGGGTGTGCTGATATTTGGTGTGCATGGATTTATGACTGTTATCTCTCCCTCTTATTTCCTTAACAAGTATATAGTGACCTACTTTTCAGTGTTGTCTTGCTTTGTCTGCAGAAAGAGTAGCTACTCCTGCTTTTTTCTGTGTTCCTGTTGTATGAAGTGTTGTTTTCCATCATTTATCTTTTAGTCTACAAATTTCTTTTTGAGTTAATGTATTTCCTGTATGTAGCACATTGTTGGATTTTGTTGCTTGTAGTTGTAGTTCATTATGCCAGTCTGTTTCTTTTGTTTGGTGAATTGAGACATTCACATTTGATGGTTATAACTGATAGGTATTGACCTGTTCTTGTCATCATATTATTTTCCTGTTGTTTATTTAATTGCTTGCCTTGCTTGTTGGATTCATTCTGTTGGGATTCTTAGAATTGTTGTCTTTTCCTAGAATATCCTTCAGAAAATTTTTTGGAATGCTAGTTTGGTGGGCATGAATTTCTTCAGTTGTTCTTTGTGATGGTATGTTATTTATCCATCAATTTTGAAAGATATCATTGTGGGGAGCATCAATCTAGGTTGGAGGTTGTTTACTTTTAGAGCTTGAAATACTAGCCCAAGCTCTGGCTTACTTGAGGGTTTATGTTGAGAAGTTTGCTGAGATTCTGATGGGCTTTCCTTTATAGTTGATTTATTTCTTTTCTTTAACAGCTTTTAATATTCTACTCTTGTGTTGAATTTCTGGAATCTTGATTTGTATGCCTTGGCACAGATCTTTTTTTGATCATGGTTAATTGAAGTTCTATATGCCTCATTTATCTGTGTATCAAATTCTTTTTCCACGCTTGGGAAATTTTCTGCCATTAGTTCTGTGCACAAGTTTCTTATGTAGTTTGCACTAACTCTCTGCTTTTTTCATTGATTCTGATTCTGATCAATCTTATTTTATTCTTCTTTGCATCATCTACCATATGTCGGGTGATTTCTTTTGTGGTCGCTTGCTATTTTTTAGAAATCTTTCTTTTCATGATTGCTAGTCACAATCCCGTCTTCTATATCTGATATTCTTTTTTCACATTAGCTTATTCTGCTGTATATACTTTCAATAGAATCTTTAATTTCCAGGATATTTGCTTGAAACTATTTTTTGGAAGCTGGTTCTTTCCTATGTTGGACATTTATGATTTCCATTTTTCTAAGCTCTTCTATTTTTTTTTTAAATCTGTATCTACTCTAGACTCATTAACCAGGTCTTTCATTATGGTCATCATCTCTTTCATTATCTGTGTATCTATTTTTTCTTTCTTTTTTTTTTTTTCCTAGAGACTCATTCATCTGCTTTGTCACTTGTGCTGCTACCATTTCAGAAAATTTGGCAGGGTGGCTTTTGATCTTTTTTTTTCCACCTCAATGATCCCTGGAAGTCTAGGATTGCATCTTGCTTCTATGTTTTCTCATTTTTTTTCTTTTTAGTTTTCTTTTGTTTATTTGTTTTCTGCATTGATGCTTATAAATTGCTTATAGTACATAGTTTTATTAGTTTAAAACCAGTTTTACCCTAACAGGAGAAAATTAAAAGGGAGAAAAGGAAAAAAGGAGAAATAAAAGAAGAAAAAGAAGTTAGAAGCAAGGCTGAAGTATAGAGGATTACCCAAGTGTCAGGGTAAGATAAAGACAAGAAGGAAGGAAAGGATGAGAAAACGGGCAAAACAAAACAAAAAACTGCTATGTTCACCCTCACAAAGAAACAAAAGCAATCAGAAAGAGAGAGAGAGAGAAAATGAAAAAAACTTTCTCTGCTTTCAAGCCTGTAGCTATCCTCTGAGGTCTATGGTTGTGTGGCAGTGTCCAGTTTAAGGTGTAACTGTGCTCTTGCTGGTAGACAAAGGAGGCGGTCAGAGTCCAGGTCTGTGCTGGATAATCTTGGCAAGGCAGTTGTGCAGTTAGAGCATGGTCTTGACTCTGGGATCTTCAAATCCTCAAAGTTCAGGCTGAGCTTGACATCTGGTCCTGGAGCTGGGGACTGAGTTGCTTACATTATACTCAGGGTGTCTCTTTCTAGCCTGACCGCTGCTCACTGACCATGAACATCTGCTGTGATTGCCCCTCACCCAGTCACCATGGTAGTTTAACACCAGGACCTGAGATGAAGCCAACCCAAGGAAGTTCTCAATTCCAGGCTCCATTGGTCCCTCCCTAAAATGGCGTCTGATAGAGCCTGCTGTCCAGGAAACATGGCAGCCACTTGGACTGGAGTCACTCACCCACTGCTGTAGCTCACAGTATCCACTGCTTTGCAGCACTGGCGCACTTCCTTCCTAAGGCTTGTGGAGTTGTCCACCCTCACCATGTTTCCGTAGCTTCCATCTTCCTTTCTCATGCTGGAAGCCAGGAGCTGGGGAGAGGGTGCAGGCTGCCCTTTCCTTTTCCTGCATTGTTCTTTGTCTCTTCACTTTCTCTGTAGGCTCCAATTTTTCCTTCAGATCCTTTCTGGGTCCCTGAGACCCACATCTCTTTTTCTTTCCTCCCCCAAGTTGTTATTTTCCAGTGTTTCTATTCCAAATCTTGGAGAGGCCAATTTATTGCTTACTGCTCCACCATCTTCCTGGAAGATGGATCACAGCACTTAAAAAAACAATCTCAGATGATTCTCACACTGAAATATTAAATGCTGACCTAAGCCATTGGGCCTCCCATCGAATGAGAGCATGACTATCTCTTGCTATCTGCATTTCAGTTTTCACTTGTTTCGTAATACATTAGTTTCTCTTTTTTTGGTACTGGGGATTGAACTCACAACCTTGTGCCAGGCAGAAGCTTATGCCGCTGAGGTAAATCCCCTGCCCCAGGGTATTAGTTCTTTATGGCTGCTGTGATGCATTTTCACAAATCTAATGGCTTCATACATGACTAATGTACCCTTGTACATTCCTGGAGGTTGGACTGTGCCTGGCCTGAAGTTGGCAGGGTTTCTTCTCAGGAAGAATCTGTTTCTGGCCTCCTCCAACTACTAGGGCAGCACTCCTTACATTGGTTGGTTCAGGGACCCTTCCTGCATCCTCAAGCCAGTAGTGTAGCATCTTTTCTGACTCTGTTTCCTCTACTTCTGCCACGTGACCTTCTAGTCTGTCAAATTTCTCTGTTTTCTTCAATAAAGACACATGTAATAAAATTGTCAGGGTCCACTAGCATAACCCAAGATGATCTCTCTGTCTGCAGATCCTTAACTTAATCACATGTGCTGTCCCTATTACCATACATTGTACTCAGAGGTCCAGGGAATAAACATGGGTGTCTTTGGATGCCAGTATTCAACCTATCATAAATAGTCTTGCTAATTGCTCTGAAAGTCAAGATCATTGAGATAAAATTTATGTACAAAAACCACTGTTACAGTTTGATGCATCTTGACAAAATCAGTCGTATAACTACTATCACAACCAGTATATTGAATGTTTCCCCTATTCAAAAACATTCTCTATTGACTCTTTGTAGTGATCAGATTTCACAATAATTTTGATTTTTTTCAGAAAGTCATATAAATGGAATGACAAAGTATGTAGTCTTTTGTTTTTGGCTTCTTTTAGTTATCATGTTGTTGTTGTGTGTTGCTAACATTCCTTTTTTTAATTACTGAAAGGGATTCCATTGTATTAGAATATAACAATTTGCATATTCATTAATCAGTTAATAACATTTGGGTTTTTTCCTGGTTAGGGCAATCATGGATAAAGGTGCTATAAATACTTGCAAATAGATTTTTGCTTGGAAATGTCTTCATTTGTCTTAATACCTAGAAGAATTGTTGGGTTAGGTGAAACTGCTGGTTTCCAAAGTAGCTCCATGATTTTACATTCTTACTACCAGGGTATGAGAAAGTTCCAATTCTTCTGCGTCCTTACCAGTACTTAGTGTGGTCTCTAGTTTCTGCAGTGCTCACTGCAGTGATTGTGCAGTGAGATCTCACTGTGGTTTTAATTTGCATTTCCTTGAGACTCAGTGGTGCTGACCATTTTTAATGAGCTATTTGACTAAATTCTTTTATCTTTTTAATGCTTTTGGCCATTTTAATTGTTTTGTTGGTCTTATTGCTGTCAGAGTTGTTTATATTTTCTAGTACAGGTTCTTTATTAAATACATATGCTTTGGCAATCAATATTGAGACCATCTATGGCCTTCTACTTATTAACATCGATTATCTTTTTAAGTGGGAATTGAGTTTTTTTTCCTTCCAGAAACTCACCTTAAGTGGATTCATAGGACAAAACTTTTGTTATTATTATTATTATTATAAAGTTACAGAAACCCTCCTGCTGGGATTATAGGTATGCACT
Organism: Hydrochoerus hydrochaeris; assembly: GCA_004027455.1. Taxonomy (NCBI): domain Eukaryota; kingdom Metazoa; phylum Chordata; class Mammalia; order Rodentia; family Hydrochaeridae; genus Hydrochoerus; species Hydrochoerus hydrochaeris. The sequence continues at coordinate 99,820 of PVLA01005211.1, read as the reverse complement.
ACTACACCTGGTTCCATAGTACAAAACTTTAGAGAGAAACATATTTAAAGAGTAAAATTAAATGTATATATTTTTAGTCTTCAATTTTGATCTTAAACATAGGAATGAAAGTCATTTGGATTCCACATTCCTTGATTCTCTTTATTTTTTTTTTTTATCAGTACCAGGGATCAAACTCATGACCACATGCTTGCAAGGCAGGCCCTTATGCCGCTGAGCTAAATCCCCAGCCCCTTGATTCTCATTTTTAATATCCTGTTATGTGACCAAAAAGCTTCATTTCCTCAGCTGTAATTTTTGTGGGGCCTAAAACAGCATTTGTTATTCTCTCAACATTTGGCTCTGGAGCAATAGTAAAATACTAATCATGGTGCTGAATGGACATTCCTGTGACACGGACATACTGAAAAAAAAAAACATTTGGCAGGATCTGGGGCTACACATATTGAAGTTGTTTACTTATTTTTGTTTAAGAAACTGATAGACAAGTTAATTTCACCTCCATTTGGGACACAGAAAAGAATCAATGTTTGCCAAGTAGAAAAACACAAAATTGGAAAAGGGAAAGAATTGTATTTCCAGGCTTCTAAAATGCAATGAGAGAAGGGAAAGCAAAGTCACACACGTGATGGGAGAGTGTCCTGGGTCCTTCTTCAGGCTGCCTCAGGCTTCCACTTGAAAATCTTGTTTCTTCAAAGTTCCCTGCCAGAAATGTCTGTTCCAGCAGAGGAGAATGTGACTTCTCAATAGCTGGCTGGCATTTCCTAGTCCAGGCACTCTGTAAAATAGCCCAAGACTTGAGAATTGGGGCGAACACTGCAAATTGGAATGTACAGATTGCTTCCTGCTAGAAATATACCCTCATGTGAAGAAGTTTTATAGGGCATAGCCTCACTGTAACTCCAGGAAATGGCAGGGAGGTGACACTCCAAAGCCATACTCTGCACCTCTCCGTCAGGGTGCACGTCAGTATAGGGTAGCACCAGACCACCTTGTCTTGGTGAAGACAGTGAGGACCACCAGACAAGGCTCTTCCCTTGGTCCCTTGTCCCAACACTTCCATGAGGGGCCCAGAGAGAAATGTTATCAAACCATCTAATTCTGCCCTCCTGTCATTCTGATGGGGACTTCGAATGCACAACTGGCCCAGAGCTGATTACTTTCAGGTGTGGTTAGGGTGAGTTAAAAATTCCATTAGCAGTGCACAGCATTGAGACGGAGGTTTCTCAGGAGTGGGCGTTTTGTAGTTAACAAGGAAGAAATGGCTTTGTGGGTCACGTTGCTGCAGTGGGAGGACTCTCATTTGTTTACGGGCTACAGAGGCGGACAGCATCAGCTCCACAGACAGACCTCAGGAAAGGGCAGAGGAGGGTGACAATGAGCTCCCTCTATGGAGGGGAGACAGGTCGCCCTCCCTTGCACCTTGCCATCAGACAGGAAGGCAGGGTCCCAGCCCAGCCCCAGAGCACCCCAAACTGCTGTGGCTTTTGACCTAATTGTTATTCATTTTTTCACCATAACCCTCCTCTCTTGCCCTACACCCAATACTGAAATGCTGCCTCTATTTACAGATTTCCAAGGCCTGCAATAAAGGTGAGTGCTGCTTCCTTCTCTCTGTCATGCTTTTAAACTTATTCTAGAAGGAAATCAGACTGTCAGAGCCTCATTTTCCTCTTTTTGAGGCTTTTGGGTTTGAATAGCTCTGAGAAGTACTTCCCATGGCCTCAACATTAGAATAAGTGCTTGATAGTGATGATTTTAAAAGGTGAGGGAGTGGGAGTAAACACACAGGCAACTTCAGGACAAAACTAGGCATTTGAAAAGACCTTTTAGGTGGAGATGTTTCTTCCCTCAGGCAATCTCTTGTGTTGCTGCTTTGTTTTATGACCAGGGCTGACATTCTCTGCTTCTTTTGTCTGCACAATCAAGCCGTTCATTAGGCGAGAAGGGGACATCCTGGCAGCTGGTAGGTAGGTATTTAGTGGAGCGGGGACCCTAGCAGGAACTGAAAAAACCCCTTGCGTGGCTTCTCACCACCCCCAGGGAGTCTGGCATTCAAGGGCCTGCAGTGCTCTGTCAGGCACTGGCATGCTGAGTTGTGTAATAGTGACCAGCACCAAAGCATTACTAAGTGTGTGGCATGCCAGGGTACAAAGGCAGAGAGCCCTCAGGCCAGGGAAGTACCTCTCCATAGGCCTAGTGAGGCCCATCATGGAAGGCCTTGACCTCAAGTCTGGGCCATTCCTGGACTGGTACTTGTATTTTATTCTCGAGTTGAGATATGAACCCTCTTTCAGGAGTATCTTTAGTTGCACTGACTTGGCTGCCCTGATGTCCTGAGTAGATTCAAAACATTTACTTTTCATGGTCATTTTGAGTTTGGGGAAGAGCCAGAAGTTGTGTGGTACCAGGTCTGGTAAATTAAGTGGATGGGGATTATGTGTTTTTTTTTTACTGTAGCACATATTTAAAATGTCAAATTCACTGTATGTTTCAATCATACCTTGAAATATTTCTGGCCTCACCAGTGGCTTCCAGGGTGTGTCCTGGAAGAGGCAGAGGAGGGTGAGTGCCATCTCCTTCTGCAGTCTGTCATCCACACATGGCAAGTCTTATCTGGGTAGTGGCTGCACATTTCAATCCAGGCCAATTGAAAAGGTCTCTACTGTTACACTTTAAGGAGGAAATGTGCACCAGTGGTCAGCATGAATATTCTTGGCAGAGTAGACCATCCTGCCAGTCAGTCAGTTTTTTAGGAACTTTCAGGAAAGAACAACACAGTGCTGGTCTCTAAATGATGTTCCCGCCACAGTCTTCCTTAGCTGCGGTCCAAATCCCTGTTGAGTAAGATGTGAGGTCTGAAGAGTTTTTTTCTTATTTTCATTTTCTTCTTAAATGTAGGGCTGGAGATGGGCTTACAGGCATGGAAGGGGCCATGCTTTCTGCAGGATAACTTTCCACGGACTCTCTCGTTCCCATGCCTACTTACATCATTTTCCCCCACCCCCATCCCAGTAATGAGTGGACCACAAATGCTCCTGCCAGCCAGTGTAGTCCTCTGCTGCCAACAAGCTCTGCACAGTTGCAGCCAGAGACAATCAGATTAAATGTCCTATCACCCAGCATTGATCAGATTAGCAACCTTGTGACTATTAATTAATTGCATTTTCTCTTGGAGCCCTATTCAACTCAATACCAAATACATTGTTTGCAGCATTAAGAAAGAAATACAAATAGGACATTTGTTATGTTTGTTAAAGGAATCATCCACCTTTTCATAACAGAGTATAACAGGTAGGTTAATGGGATGCTATGCTGGGGCAAAATAATTAAAGTAGGAGATTTCCTAAGAGCCATTAAATTCCTCTAAAAGAACTTTTAGGATTTCTGTTTCCTCAGTCCTTCAGGGAACCCCGTGCTACTCTGTAAATTTGTTCAGGTCTCCCAGGACTTCCTTTTTATATGGTAGAAGTCACAGAGGGCAGGCACAAGCCTTGAAATCAAGAGAAAAAGAAACTGGGTTATCTATGTATATGACTAGAGCAGCTCAAGTATTTTCATAGCAGGCTTAACTGCAGTAGGAGCAGGACACTGTGGAGGGCACTTCTGTCCCCGGTGGGCGCCCAGCCCCTGCACGCCCCCTGGTAAAGGCGTGGTTTGTGCTGAAGGCTGGTGATGTCTAGTCAGTGGCTGCTGTGGGAGCAGCCGTCTTGCCCCAGTTTCTTCACAACCCTCTTCCCATCCGAAAACCTCTGGATCCTGCTTGACAAGAGACTTCATGGACATGGTCACTCACTGGGCAGTAGAGGACATGAGCCACAGCCCTCCACCAGTGGCGTGGACCCTGTGAACAATGGAGGTCACGGCACCTGTGTCAGTTCCATTTCAGAGCTCATGGTAATCCAGTGAGAAGAAATTTAGAAGAAAAGTAACTAGCTATAAAAAAATTCTCTAATGGTGAGATGTGATAATGGGGGGAAGTCTCTGAAGACATGGTTAAGGAAATCAGATGATTAAGATTGTATTAGATAAAGAACTCAGGAAACTGGGTAAGGAAAGAGTCTTAGAAAAACTCATAAAGGGGACCATGTCCTGTGTGTTCTCCAGATTGTACTATTTATTTTAAAATGTGCATTTTTCTTTTGCACTTAATAACTTTCCTTCGATTGCAACCCATAAATGGAGAATATCCATCACTTAGATTTTTAAAAATAAAATAATGTTGGTAGTTGAATATTTCACCAGCGTAGGTTATCTTGGTTAGCGAATGTGGGCTCCCCGCTTGTCCCTCCATATGGTTTATGCAGGGTTGGAGAGAGGACAGTGGTGTCTGTATGTAGCCTGGGCACTGTGCAAAGTGTGAACTGGGCCAGCACCGCCTGACTCCAAGGAGGGGACCAATCCTTCTAAGGAGCAGTTTTCTCATCTTCCAAAAATAGAAGAAGACAGCCCCTCTCAAAGCTGGCTGCTAGGATAGAAGGAGAAATGTAATTTAAAAATAACTAGCCTAAGATCACAGAGAGGAAGTGCTCTGTCCTTGGCAGATATCATTAAAAAATAAGTATGATTAGCATGAATCATGGTTTCCCTTTCCTACATATTGTTATCATTTATTTCTTTACAGATTATGAATCAGGAGCACAAATCCTTTCCAAAGCAGACTTCATTGGGGCTAAAATGGCAATGATCCTATGAAAAAGAAATCCCTGTGGCCATGTAAATGTGAAGGAACAAACACTTCAGTGTTGTTATGCCATGAAAATCAGCTTCCTTTATAAGCAACATCTATACCCCTACGGGTATGCGACATTCACCCTTTGAGGAATTCTAACTTTGGTGTTACTCTTGTTATAATCTGCTGGATGTGGTGGTGCACGACTATAATCCTAGCACTCAGGAGGCTGAGGTAGGAGAGGATCACCATGAGTTTGAGGCCAGCCTGGGCTACATACTGAGTCTAAACCCAGCCACAACTGTTGTTATAATCTTGTGGGGAGGTGTCTCCCAAGTTGGAAGGTCAGTTGAAAACTAGAAACTCAATTAACAAGCAATTTTGGAAGTTTAACATAAAATGTATTTGAGTAACGCCTAAGAACACGTCTATTTAATTTTTAACCAGTCAGTTAATGGGAATCATCAAAATTCAAACACAATAGAAAGGAATGATATCTATGGCATTTTAGACCTATCCCATTATTGGTTAGTGCTCCCCTCAATTGTGTAACAGCAATTGGTTCCACTTTCTCAGTGTGGATGAGTTTTATACATCTGAGCTAAAACATAATGCTGCTGGCAAGTGAAAAGTTAAAGACCAAGACAAGGCCTATTAGAATAACATTACACTTTTTTATTCCCTGCACTTACTTTGTCAATTACTAATTATTTCCCTTTGCCTGTGCAACAAAATAGAAGCCATAAAATCTTTGATTTAATGAAAACTTCCTTACCAAACAGGTCCTCCGACTCTGCTGAAGGCTTATAGGTAATTTATCTACCTCAGTAGGCAATGACCTTTCGCGAATCCCGTCATTCCTCACCGCTAATGAGATGGATCCGGAGGCCTCCCGCCCTCACCCCCGCTGCCTCCACTCTGCCAAGTGGGCTGCAGTCAGCGCAGCCTGGACGCTGGGCTGGCTCGCGGGAGGCCGCCCCTCCTCCCGCACTCCTTCGTTAAGGTGGCTGAACACTGAATGTTCTACTCCAAATGGCTCTGAGGAACAGAGGTGAGGGCTGGGGAGGCCGAGGGAGGGAGGGCCCATCTTCATTCCTGCCCGGGAAGCAGAAAGACTTCCTGGCCTGGGAGACAGAGGCCTGTGTGTGCTCTTCCCAGTCCAGAGGGATGGAGAAAATACGGGCTCAGGACTTGAGCAGCGTGGAGAAGTGTGAGCCACACGGTGGACCTGTGGTCTGCAGGTGGCTTTGACTGTGGAGACTCCCACCTGCACATTCATCCGTAAACCGCGTAATGCGTTACTATGTATTTTATGCATGTACCACAGCTTGCTGCGTGTCACTCACTCTACACCTGGACTGCTGCGCATGGTACCTTTAACTGCCCCATCCCAACACACTAAGTTTGCTGTAAAAGATACACCAAAGCAGACGCTTGAGAAGCATGAGGTAAAGAGTAAAGGTGAACATAGGCTTTAGGATTTTTCTCGCAGGTTACTTCTGGATTGAGAGAGAGAGGCTTGTTTTGATGCGCAGACCTGAGGCAGCAATGTTGGGGGCAAGGCCTTGTGGCTTTGCGCTGTCACAGGCTGTACCAGTGTGGGCCGAGGCTTGGGGATGACGGGCCATATGAAAAGCCAGGCTGCTTCCTGCCCACCTCACCTCACTGTGGCCCAGCAAAGTGCTTTTCATGCTGTGCTTTCCATTTTTGAGGGAGTGAAAATGTTTGTAGATAAACAGCTCTGGAATTCCTTCCATGATATTCTGAGCCTGCCCTGAAAGAGGTGGAGGATGGAAGACAGAGGCAAAGGAGGCACTGACAGGTCTGGACAGAAGGGGTCACGGGACTCCTTTGCCCCTTGGGGTGCCACCCGTGAGTTCCACACTAGGAAGGTCCCGTCACAGAACTTGTGCTTCACACTGAAAGGTCAGGGAGAAACTGGAGGTGGCCTTGCACTGCCGCTGGCACTGTGGGAACGACCTTTGTGAATGCCAGAATTGGGGAACTTGCAAAAGGAAAAGCAGGTGGAGCAAGCAGAGGGTGCGAAGCAGCGTCAGGCCGAACGCATCCACGTCGGATGAGTGTGGCCACTTCTTTGGAAGGCTCGGGCAGCATAAGAAATGATGGGAAACAAACGGAAAAACAAACTTCATAATAAACCCAAACTCTGACTCAAGTGCTTTGCAATTAACATGCACATTTATAAATCTGTGTGAGGCTACTTTAGATCATTATGAATTCGTGCAGTTGAATGAAAGAGATCCAACACACTAATCTTACACATAAAACTAACATTTTTTTATCCCTGGGGGATGGGGAGGGGAGGAAGTCCATTTGCTTCAAATAGGACATTTCCTCATAAGATCCTGATATTTTTATCTAAATTCCAATAAAATACAGAGAATCATGGGCAGAGAGGTTTTTTTGTTTTGTTTTGTTTTGTTTTTTAAACTATTCAAAAACAATGAGTGAACTTCCTTGCTGACTTTTTGCATTTGAGGTAAGAAAGCCTTCAAGAATACTAAATCACTGAACCTGTATTTTAGGGAAATAATTTTCTAAAGGGAAGACCCCTCTCAGAACAGTGTTTTCTAGGTCAGTGATTCTGCCTTATTCACATGTTGGAGGAGGCTGGTGACTGCAACCTGTCAAGAAAAGCCACTGGATTTGACACACTTCCGTGTCAGCTGTGGGATTTCTGCCTTAAATCTGTCAAGATGGCCCTGTGGCCACTTTGCGAACACCCTTGAGGACAAAATTTATTGTTATACTTCAATAGCTTTTTGTTCACTTCCAAAATAGGGGTCCCAGGTCATGCTAACGATTGTGGAAAGATAAAATAAATTTTTTCTCTATATTTTATTAAACAGATCTCTTAATAATTAATCAAATGTGGAAAAAATTTTCCATCATTCTGACACTAAAGCTAAAGCTTTGGTTTTCCACCCCCCTCCTGGTTTTTTCTCAAACTGTTTCTTTTCCTTTTGAATTGCCCTCTGTGGATTCCGTCTGCTACAGAGCAAGTGAACAGAGAAAACCTGATTTATGACCTGGCTTTTTAAACCATCATCACCCCTCTGGGCTTCTCCTGGAGAAGGTCTGAGGGGGTGTAGTTTGCCAGAAAGACTCTTGAGAAAATGTGTCCTCAGATGCCTCAAACTCATTAAGGAGCCATAGTACCACAGACAGGAACCGTCTTGTGGCGGTCCATTGTGGAGGTCCATTGTGGCTATTCCACAGTGGCACCAGGAATGTCCAGGGTTTAAGAACAGCACTCAGTAAGCACTACTTCCTTCATCTCCAGTGGGACCGAGTGCAGAGTGGAGTACCATTTCCAGCACCCATGCATGGAGCTGGTACTATTTGCAGATGATCTGGGAAGACTAGGGTGTGATGGGAGTCAAAGCCCCAATCGGTGATAGATCACCACCAGAAAAAGGAAATGCTCAACCAGCAGTTCTGACTTTTCCCTACAGAAAGACTAGAGGAAAATGAATGGTCTTTCATTACAGCCTTCACCCAAGTCCATTCCCCCTGCGGTGTGAGATGTGTGCCTTCCACACGTGAGACTCCACAGTGTGGGGAGTGGAGTCGGGTGTCTGCTGGGAGGAATCTTGGGGAGTCAGTGTGGGTGACACATGGTAGAGCTTCCAAACTAGGTAATGCACAGCCAAATGGGCCACAGGGATGGTTTGGAAATGCACAGGAGAGCAATGACTGCTGGCGGCAGCATCAATATTCTCCCTCTGAGCACTAATTACATTATTAAGCAAACAGACCAACACAGGGTCTGAAAGACAGAAACATGTATTTAGGATCCAGTCACTCTTCACTTGGCTATAAATAACTATGTGTGAGACACAGCTTTCTCAAACCAAAGTACACCACTGGATGCTTTCCTTAATTTGGCTTTCATCTCCTATGCTTGAGGAAGGGAACCATTGTCTTCCATGCAAGTTATGCTTGGAGAAGTCACACTTGCCACCTTCAGACTCCCTTGCACAGTCTGTTATTGCTAAGAGAGGCACGGAGGGGCCAGCACCTTCCCAGAGGATACACAAGACTCAGGAGGCGCTGAGCTTCCAGAAGAGGCAGTTTGCATTCTCTTGGTGGCAAATAGCACACACTTGATAATTAAACCTTTGTAATCTGAAAGAACCCAGGTCTCCTTTGATCCAGCTAAATCCAGTTTAAAGAGGTGGGTGTAAACACAGGACTGGAAGAAACCAGGAACAACATGGAAAGGATTTGTATGCAATGGGAATAAATCTGTTTTTAAAAAAGTCTAAGAGGAGCTCAGAGAAGGAAATCTGCAGCAGGCTGAGCCAGCCGGGTGACTGGCAGAGAGAATAGAGGCTATTTGAATACTGATGTGGCCCTCACTTTCTTCCATTTCCATTAATGACATGCTCATCAAGGGCAAACAATGGGACCGGCTGCCGGCGCCTGTCACAGTGTGTGGGTGCTGGGATGCCAGGCTGTCATCCCTGGCTGCATTTAGAGACCTGCGCGCTAATAAGAAGTGCTCTATGCCGTCAATGCAGACAGGTGCTTCCGAGGCTGGGACATGCTCCATTCCCTTCCCCCCGAAGCCCTCCTCTCCCGGCCCCCCTGACAGACACCATGAAATGCACAAATTAACAGCCCCATCATGTTGGGCTGCTGCTGCCTGCAGTGAAAGCAGAAAATCAAGTTGTCACCCCGGGTGCAGTGATAAAGCCACAGCCTCATTTCTCTGTGGGTGCCCTATAATAGCAAATGCCAGACAGCTGGATGGATGGGAGGCTTTAGATTAAGGCCCTGATGCACTCTGGCCAGAAAATTAGTAGTTGCTGTTTCCATGTGGATATTCTGTTCAAAACAAACATCTGGAGAGAGTAAGTTTCCTGGAGCAGAAATGCCCCTTGCTATTCTGGAATCAAAGGAAACACAAGAGAGTGGTGCTTTATTTCCCAAAGCCGTAAGATTTCAGTCCTGAATTTACTTAGAAGTTTATCAGGGACTCAGGACTATGAGAATTTTTATTAACAAGTTAGTAAGGAGTTTGAGGCCAAGACCAACCTGCTAATGCAGACAACAGTTCCTGGGTCCTTGGAGCTGGAGCTGAGCATATATTAGCCAGCAGGCCATCTTCCTGCTCCTGAGCAAAGGACTCTGTCCACAGTGATCCTGACAGCTGGAGCAACTGCCTAAACCTTTCCTCCCACTAGACCTTTCCGCCTTTCCACCCCTACTTCTCAGGAAGCAGCAGCCATGAACAGTCTTGCCCTCCTGGCCCCACAGCCATTGGTTTTGTGCCTGGTGACCTGCCCCAGCCTGGGCCAACGTTTGCCCTGGTTAGGTGTGCTAAAGGGAAGAGTGGGGGCCCTGAGCCCTTCAGACTTCAAGGAGTTTAATGATATAATGGCCTGAGAACTTCAACATAAAACAGGAAGAGCAACTAACGAAACTTATAACATAAAACCCCCCTCCTGTCATTTTTATAGTAATAATAAAACACTTTAATGAATTTATGAGCTACATAATGACTATGAAGAATGTAACTTGAATTAGAACCAACTCAGAAGTATAATATCAACTATAAACCCTTTTCTATGACCCCATTCTTTTAGCTTTTTCTGTCCTCTCCCCTTTAACCAAGGGACATTGCTCTCCTCAGACTCATGCCTCAGACAGTCTGTGGGTTGCTAATAAATCTTGACTGTTCCTCCGGAGCTCCACAGCCGACAACCCTCCAGGGGCAGGACACTCTCCGGGGATGACCATTCCTTTTCAGAGCTCAGTTCCATTAAAACGTATTTTAGGAAAGAAACCAGTTAGTCTTTTCTTTGCATAAAGCCTGTCAAATAGACAGGCTCTCTTGGGATATACATCAGGTATTTCATTATCTGCAACTCCGTATTGTAATGGCCTTTCCAAAATGGAAACTATAACCCTCTTGGAAGTTTATGAAAAGCATCCTTAGTCAAGGATGCAGTGTCTGCATGGTGTGCCGGTCAAGTTCTAGAGACTGGAGGTGGGGGGACCACAGATCACTCAGCTAAGCAGCGCGCAGGCCTCTGTTTTCTGTTTCCATTTCACTCCTTAAGTCTTTCTGCTCCCCAAGGATTTTTTCGAAGGAGTAATAAAATAAAATGGGTGAAACAAAGCCATAAGCCAGTTAAGTCTGAAAGACATGTCATCTCATCTAAGAGGAAGAAACGGACCATTTCCATGCCTAAGGCTGACAGCAACGCCTGAGCTGGCAATAGTGCTATTCCATTTGATTTATAGAATAATGGGGTGACAAATGATGACAAAAATAAACTTTTACTGCACTGAACTGCTCCTTTATTTATGAAATTTGGCCAAGTAGTGAAATCTTTTATCTGCAAGTTGTAACACGGAGTGGGAACGAGTGATTATGGTGTGGTAATGGTAACCCAGCGATGGCGGCCGAGTCAGTTGGAAATGGATTGAGGTAAAATAACTACCGCACCATGATAAATGTGAACAGCGCTTTGCTGACAGATGATCTAACAGGTGTTCATAACAACTATATAAGAGGATTTATTTATGACCAGCCGCAGCCGCAGCACTGTAAATCAGCTCCAGCAGCTGCACGCCGCTGAAACCAAGTCCCTGATGGGGGAATGGTGCGAGTGCCCAAAGAACACAATTCACTCCAGAATCTTAATCATCAAATAACATTTTTTTAGGTAATTATGCCACAGCCCAGAAATCATGATTACTTTCAATTAGAAAACTGCGCTGTCCATAACTTTGTTTGCAAGGTGTTTTTATTGAGGCCCAATGTTTTTGATGAGGCCTGGGTGAAACCAAGACTCTGGGGTCATGGGAAGTATGCCCTTAGGCAGAGGGGACTCCTCTATGACCCTACCATGAAAAGTTTTCACCTCAGATTCAAAGCTCTAGGCTGAAAACGCAAACTTAATTTGGGAGGATATATGGTCTTCCCTAAACTATATACTGGCACAATGTTTTGAGTTCATACCTCGATCTGGCTGCCACTCCTAATTTCTTAGTTTCCTGCCAAGCAGAATAAGCATAAGGAAATGAATTCATTAGAGATGGGGTTTAGGTGTAGGCTGGAATGTCTACCTTTGTTTAAGCTTTCTTAACTACTCTGCCAAGGCAGAACTTAACTTCTTTGGGGAATGTGAATAGTCTTAAAAATTCCTTCCTATTATCCATGGAGATGGTTGACTCCATAAAAAACAAGAATCCTGAATTCATCACATTGTGCTCCCCTGCCCCCCAAAAGAGTGGTTCTTACATGTAGGTGGGAAGAAGATGGTCATCTAGCAAGGAAAACGAATCCTGGCTGGGGACCATTTGAGAAAGCTACTCTCCACCTCCCCAGGTTCTATGATACTTTCCCCACACAGCCTCTCTCAGCCTTCACATCCTGGCCAAAACATGTGCAGAGGGGAGGAGGTAAGATTTCCTGTTCTCTGCAATCTCCAGCCTCCATGACCCATTGGCAATGTTATCTACTGGTCAAAATCAAGATTTTTCTAGATTGAAAGCTTTGAAGTTTTTGTCCTCCAAGGTTGTAGAGGGGAAATCAGTGTCTTCGGTTGTCATTAAAGATGAGTTTGAGTCAGCTGCAATAATTCCATATTTGAGTTCCAAGGGTTTGAGATCTTCAGTGTATACATTTACAGAGTTGGCTAGGAATTATATGTGCAAGTGATGAGGTACATAAAACTGACTCCAGAGAAAGACAGTATGAGGTGAAAAGATTAGAAATCGCAATCACCTCAAGTCATAATCACTTAACCTGTAAATAGACACTAATGGAATCTAATATTCTTTAGTTACTTTGACTGTAAGTTTGAAAAGACTCATTTTAGAATCTGCAGTGATTTAGGAGACAACTAAAATCCGCAAGGAAGTATGTGTCATCGGCTTCCAGGCAGAAGAGGAAACCCAGCAAGGCCAGGTTCTCCTGCTCTTTAGCCTGCTGGTTCCCAAGCTCAGTTTCCACCTCGCCCACCGCAGTTCCAGTTCCCAGTGCAGCATGTATGGCCCACTCTCCGAGCCACCATGGGCCCTCGGATCAGCTTTGGGGAGGACTGCAAGGGGTGGTGGCAAAATGAGGCAAGAATGGGACACAAGCCACTTGCTGGCATATGCACTGCTTTCTATACCAAGGTACCTGAGAGACATCTAGGTACTGCCTGGAACTGTGTCCCTTTCTTCCCCACTGCTGGAAATGGCCTCTTCTCCTCTAGATGCCACTCTGCTACTAGGACCCCAACCTGCTGACCACTTCTGACCCTGCATCCAGTGACATGTAAGTGCTGTAAGGTGACCAGACCACTATCTTGTGGTGTTTCTCAATAGCCACCTCAGGATGTGAAGAACTACATTCCAAGCCTGCTGGTCAAGGTACCATGTGGAATTTAAAACATTTGTCCTCAGAAAAATGGCTAGCTTCCAGGGTCAGATTATAATACTCCTTGCTCCACAGCAGATTTGGAAGAAAAAAAAAAAAAGTAATGTTACCAACATAGAAAGAAAAGCATAGTTAGTAATACTGTGTCAGGTAGACACATAGAAAAAGGAGATAGAGACTTTGTAAAGATTCAGACAGAAGCTTCTGGTGCACGCAAGAGCATATTTTTCCATTCATCACAATTTCCATCCATCCAAGATTGTAACTAACACTGTTATAAATATGATAGCCTTGATTTTTTTTAATTCCTCCAAAATCTTACAAAGAAATGCAAATGATCATGAAAACCTCTCTTGAGGTAAAGGATCAAGTTAGACAGCAGAGGGAAGCAGAAAGGGTTTACAGAGACAAACAAGTACAGAGGGAAAGCAACTGTCATCTGGTGAGCCAACCCACAGCAGAGGGAAGAGCAGCAGTGGTGTGCAGCCTGTGGGGAGGTGAGGCGCCCAGACTCGGGTTGGCCAGAATACTGCTGACTTGGCACCGGGAGAAACGGGAGTGGGGAGAGGGTGAGCCTGTGCTAGTTACACAAGCAGACCAGAGCCCGATATCCTAGGAATGTCCACAGCACTACTGCTTCAAGCTTTTAAGCAGAAAAGGGAACATTAAGACTTGTTAACTTTATAGGGTTCTTTCTCCCCTCATTCTGTGGAATTTTTTTTTTTTCTTTTCTAAACAAGTTCCTTGTAAGATGAGAGAAATGATGAAGGGGAACAAAGCTGGGGAAAGATCTTAGGTTTCTCTTTAGTTGGTCCAATTTATTTTTAATTTTCTCTTTATATTATTTCATTTTTTTGGAGTCTTATCGTCTAACAGAACATCTAAATTCTTTACAATAGAAACACAGTTATAAAGGCAAACCACTTCGGGATTAAAAAAATTCTTTTCCTATAAATAAAGCACGTGTATCGTGAAATACGAGAGCCATTCTTCGAGATTAGTATACGTAAAATGTCCCATTTACTGAACATTAAAATGGAAAAATACAGTGAGAATTAAGAATTCAACATTGACTGATTGACTCGATGGAACACTTTAAATATAATCATGATTATGATGAAGGAAATACAAGGCAAGGAACTCTGAATCACTGTATTAAAAAAGGATAAGACAAAACCAAACCTTAAACTTGGGACTTTGGTTATTTTTTTCATTTCATTTATGTGAGAAACATTTTAATGATACTAAGCTATTGATATTAGAATAATTTTAGCTGGTACATACCATTAACTATTAGTGATTTAATAATTTTAAATATAAAGTTGGCAGTTTACAAATTACTCAAAAGAAATGGCCCACTGAAATTTTCTTAGTTTAACAGAAGTGTATGACCTATTTTCAAAGATGAGTGGCCTAACTTAAGTAAAAACCTTTCTGTGTCATACCGTGCTCTTTTCTCTGCTAGATGACAGCAGTTAAGTGTACTTTTGTCAGATATTTAGTCTGCTCATTTCTGTGTCATATTGCTGTTTTGGTACTGGTCACTGAGTCCAGAGTCTTTGCAATGAGTGACATCCCCTGTCCCTTTTATCTTTTTTTTTTTGTACCAGGGATCAAACTCACGACCTCACACTTGCCAGGCAGGTACTTAAGCCACTGAGCTAAATCCCTGGCCCTTTTATCTTTTGACAGGGTCTTCCTATGTCATAAGTTGCCCAGGTGGTATTTGAACTTGTGGTTTTCTTGCCTAAGTCTTGGGAGCAACTGGGATTGTAGGTATGTGCCACCATGTATGGCTGGAAAAGTTATTGCTAAAAATCCAAAGTTCAAGATATAATATGTGCCAGGCGTGGTAGCACACACCCGTGATTCTAGCACTTGGGAGGCTGAGACAAGAGGATTGCCTCAAGGCCAGCCTGGGCTACATTATTAATGAATTCAAGGCCAGCCTATATTACAGGGAGACCTTGTCTCAAAAAACCCACAAAAAATGTAACACGATTATGTGCTAATATCCCATGATGAATACACTCATTATGTATCATAAGTATACCCTCATAAATATTTTTAAAAGGCCAAAGTTCCGAACCCCCAAGGAACAGGCCTAATAATGACGCCAATGAACCACGGTGAGGGAAATAGTTCTGGGTGTTAGAGTGAGCACAGCATGAGGCTCCAGATGAGAACACATGACTTCCACAACAAGAGTCATGTTGCTTAGTGACGCAGAGACACTGGGCGACTCCACAACTCTGTGAACATCGTGAGACCACTGTGGTGCAGGTGGCCACTGCAGACAGAAACACTGCTGCTGCAGGGCCTGTGCTTTCCTCAGACTTGCACCTGCACGGCAGGAGCAGGAACACTGCACATCTTTCCTCTTGCTTTCAGTTTTCAACTTAAAAACTTAATTTTTCCATAGTCTGTTTTGCTCTCCTTAGTATGTTTCAGAAATGTTTTTCATTTTTTACTTTTGTTTACAATCTATGATGTTTTTGATGCTTATTATCTTCCTTTTTACTTGAAAAAATTATTATGATAGATACGAACTGTGGCCTGTGCCTAAAATCTCAGCAACATGGGAGGCTGGGGCAAAAGCACTGATTAGGCCCAAAGGCCCCAGGTCAGCCTGGCAGCACAGGGAGACCAAGTTTCAAGCCGAACTACACCAACCCACACCAGCCATTATTTATAATGCTCTAAACAAAGGAGCCTGACTGTCCTGCAGTCCATTTCTTTCTATCAGAAAGGTAAATATATTTCAACTGGTATTAAAAGGGCATAAAGGTGATAGAAAAATTTTCTACAGACAAAATTTTCTATAGAATAATCTTAGTAAAAATAGTTAAGTTGCCAAACTTAGCAAATAAAAGAAACATGCTAGGGAAAGGGGTTAATATGTTGATCATATAAGTACTTTTCAAATTTCTAAAAGTAAACATGTACTAGTTATCTTTTATCAAAGCTGAGCATCAAGATTTGTAAAGAAAAAAAAATTTAAAGGGTTTATTTAGCAGGTGTAACAGGCCTTATAACCACACTCCACTAACATTAAAAGTGCACAGACATTTCATAACACAAAGGTTTATTGTTGTTATTAAATACACTATGTCCTCTCCTGGAAAACTACTCTGTAACACAAATAGAAAATTCATGTGGTATAAAAGTGGTTTTGCTTTGACTAAATCCCATTATTTATCTGAATAATTTAATGCACTCACTGTATTTTAGAATAAAGAAAGATCAGCATATGAATTTCAGGATGATAGTTTCTCATTCAAAATGCAAAGACAAATGCTATTCATAAGCTAGTTTATTTATCTTATTATGTCAGGATAATTTTACAGTGACAGTTGTCAATAACCAATCACAAATACCAGTAAATTCAAAGAACAAACTTTTGCAAAGTCCATGTTTTAGCATTTAATTCTAAGAAGTATATCATTTGCATACACCAAGCTGAAAGGCCATTTAAACTACTTCTTTGCCAATTCTGGCTTACTGCTGAAAAGAAGATAATTTCCAACGTACTTTAAATATCTGATTTATGTCTATCGTTGCTGAAAAAGAGGAGGAAGATGAGGAGGTCAAAAGAAATAGGAGGACGGAAAAATGCCACATGGATTCATGAGTTAAAATAACTGAGAGTAAAATATATGTTCTTTGGTTAGCAAAGCAAAAAGGGGGAAAGCGTTGCATACATGATGGATACACACCAGCATTCTAAAACAGGAGACAAGAACAACGTCAAGAGTGTATTCTTCCCCCACTGCCAGATGGAAGGGCTATTATTATAAATGAAAGGCAGCAGTAGTGGATGCCAGGCACTTTTGTTGTGTGCCAGATTCTGAAGTCCAGATGTAAGCAGGTTACCCCTGGGACAGGACAGGCTTCAGCTCCCGAAGCAGAACAGAACCAATCACGGTTTTCTCAGTGTTTATGATAAGCTGGGCTGTGGAGCCTTCCTTCAGTTCCACTGTGACTAACATCAGTGACCCACTGTGCACAGTTTTAGCTGCAAACCTGGCAGGAAAAAAAGAGACCTTTTATCATCAGAGGGGAGAAAAGGGAGACAACATAAATTCAAATAGGTTTAAAATAACTCCCCCCCCCCAGGTGAAATAATTTATTGCAGGTTCCCTACTGCCAAAAACCCAAAGCCAAGCATTATTCTGAAAAATCAATAAACTGTCCAGCCCATGTTCACCACAAGCAGGTAATTTTACTGCATTTTAAACCATACTAGGAAAGGAAGTCTATGTTATTTACTAGCTGGAATGACAAATACACATGGATAATTCTCCATTATGATGTACTCAGGAAGAAAAGTAAGACAGTATATTTTTACTTTTAAAGCATGCTAAGAAAAGAGCTTGAAATTTTAATTCCTCATTTCTGAAAATGATTATGCAAGAAGTTAGATAATTTTATGTACATTATAAAATTCTTACTAAGCTCAATGAATTCACTCATGGAAAAATATTCAAATTCAATCTCCACTGCTAATGATGACATGAAACCAAACCACGTGACAGCCGAGTCACCTCACACCTCCCTCCGTCTTGCTCCCTCTTTTTAATGTTTAGAACATTAGATCTTCCTTTCTGTTTCAAAATATAAAAGAGGAAACTTGAGGTCTAATGCTTTCTTACTAAATTCCGAGACATGAAGAACCTACTAATTACATGGAATTAAAAAAGCAAAACTAGCCTTTTAAGGCCTGCAGTTGACTGAAAAGCCGTTGGAGCTTTTCAATGAGCTTCTGTCAGTCTGCTAATTCATTCTGCCTGCACAGTGGAGCCCCAGACACACTGGGGACAAGAGTAGGACTTCCCTGGCCTCCGGTCTCCACAGGAGCAAGGTCCGCATGGGGGGGTGGTGGTGGTGATTGCAAGGATGACTGGAAAAAAACAAAGTTGCTGCCCATGAGCTTTGGAAAACATTAGCAAGTGCAGAGCAGGTCTGTGACCTGCTGTGACCCCACTTTGCAGGGCCAATCCCCTTTCCCCTTTCTGTGTGACATGTGTCTGAATTTGAGCCATCTGCCTCAATTTGCACAACATCTTCAGCCACAATGGCACCCAGTTAGCCCTGACAACAGCTCACAATCCATAAAAATAAAACGGCTGCACTGGTAGCAGAGCTGCTGCGGAAGATTCAAGAGCAAACCAACTGGTCAGTGTCTCATGCCTGACAATTAGCATGGGCCCCGCGCAGAGCCATGCTGTCCTCAGAGATCTGTTTAATTATCATCAACATAAAAGAGGCAGTTTATCAGAGACACTCAGAAAAACTTCACTCCTAACTTAATTAAAATATTAGCCACTTAAGCAGGAAGCAGATTCTCTTTTAAATGAAAAGTAATTTCTTTTTTGGGCTTAAAAAAAGTGACATCAAGATCTTAAATTCATTTTTTGGAATCAAACAAAGCATTTTTGTGCCTACATAGAATCATGAAAGTGAGTTTTTCAACAATAATCAGAATGCATCAAAAGCAAAACAAAAAGCAAACAAACCGCTAATCTTACTAAACTGAAAATATTAACAACACTAAGTTATTTTAAAATGTTTGCTAATGGGTTGCTGACAAAGTGCATTAGAAGCCTTCCTACTCATTTGTTCATGTACTTTCTTCAAATAAGGTTAAAACTCACAAGGACTCTGACAGAACAGTCTTCCGTACCGAGAGAAGCAATTGTAAGTAACCAGTTTAGGAATATGGAAAGTATCAATATTTTAAAAGACGTTTTTATAAAGCTCTCATCATAACACGTATCTATCTGCTTTTGAACATACACGCAAAAGATCAGAAACTAAACTTGGCAACTCAGTATCATCTTTGAGAGAACACAAAGACTTCCAGTCCCAAATGAACTTTTCTATCACTGCTTACAGGTTTATACATTTCTTTTGCCTACAATTTTAAGGTTCTTATGCTTCCTTGAAGAATGCTGCTTCTACATTTGGTTCACTTATATCATGAAAGGATGAAAGATAGTACTATATTCCAATTCATTTATGCAACTGTTCCCACAGCTTTGGTCATCATATCTGTAACTCATTCAACAAATATTTCAGCAGAAATCCCTATTTCTGATAGGGTATAATTATGTACACAACAGTTCTTATTAGTTCTTTTATTTACTTAACATTTGTGCCTTGGGACCACAGGGAAGGAGATTATGGCTGAAAAGGAACACAACAGCACTGCTGCTTGAATTTCAGGGTTGTATAGCCCCAAGGCACATTTTTTCCTTTTACTAAAAACTTGGAGTCACTGTTACAATTATACAAACTTGGCAAAGACAAATGTCAATCTTAGTGTCAGAATAATAAACACTCCCACACTTTTTTGAAATCCTATTATCTCATGGTTCTCAGTACTAAGGAATAGAGGCCTAACGGGGAGAGGCAGCTGCTTACCCTGGAAAGGAAAGATGCTAAGCGAACCTTTCTGTTTTTTTTTTTTTTTTGGTACCAGGGCTTGAATTCATGACCTTGTGCTTGCAAGGCAGGAGCTTAAGCCACTGAGCTAAATCCCCAGCCCAAGCGAACCTTTCTAGCCACCAACTCTGTTAGTGGAAGCTGCCTTGGCATGAGGGCTCTGTTCTAGTGGGCACATATGGTGGAAACACTGTTAGAACAGATCAGACACCCCAACACTCTTGTTTCACAGTTCAAAAAGGATGGGTTTAATTGGAGCACAGCATGATTACCATGGGTTTGTTTTGCTCCTTGGAAAGCAAAAGCCACTCTCATGAAATTATTAATCACTGAGCTTCTGAACAGCCTGTGTTTTAACATACACTTTATTGAGTTGTTTTTGAATGTAAGAAACACTGATTATACACTAACCTTTATGGGTGACACAGATCCTCCATGCCTGGCATTGAACTAAAACCACACGATGCCATAAATTTTTCTGAAGGCATGAGAAGTTCTTCATTATTGATAATAGCAGCCACCATTTATTAACTGCTTGCTATGTGTGTGCTGCTGAGTTCTTAGTAGCCCACTCACACTTCATCTGGCTCTGTGGGCAGGTAGGTCCCAATGTGGAATAAGGCAAGAAGGTCCAGAGAAGTTGAGGCATTTGCTCAGGGACACACAGCCAGCAAAGGGCAGTGCAACATTCTAAACACAGGTATTCCGATTCCAGGTCACACACGTGCACAAAAATATCCTGATACTTCCTGTCAGTCAACAAGTAAAGGCTTTTTTCTTATTTACCTAATATATATTCAATCTTTCCCCTCAAAAACTGTGTGCTTCTATGATGAATATGTATCTCAAATGTACCAATAAAATCTAAGAAAAAAAACCCACAAAAAAGTTACAGAAAAATAATATACAGAAGAACAAAATAAACATTGCCCTATAATTCAATGACGTATTGAGGATTTCCTATCATTCATAACTTTTAATTCTTCTATCAGATATGGACAGTCTGTGATCTACAGGGCAGACACATCTGTGTTATAGTAAAAACTTAAAAGAACAAAAAACTGTGTGCTTGGCTTTGTAGTATTCTGTGATTTAAAGCATCTTGACTTGATTCTTTGTCATATTTTTAATTCTTGCCTCTAAAGAGTCATATAATTTTAAATATCCTCTACCCCTCAGTCCCTCAAAATGAAAGATATACAACCTTTTAGAATAACACAGGGAGAGATGACTTGGAGACCAATCAACCTCAAAAACTAGTAACACCACAAATGAGAACAAATAAGTGGGATGACAGTTAAAGATGTATTGCCTGTGTGTGACGGGTTCCACATTATTAAAAGAATACCATCAGGATATTTTTCATAATTTTCATTTCACTCTATCACTAAGCATTCACTGTTTATAATCAACAGCTGAGAAGGTAAAACTGTTTCGATATATCTGTATTTTGTCTTACTAAATGCCTTTTTGATTCTTATCTCTAGCAAATGACAATCTTTGTTTAATTCTTAAGATTTAAGAAAAAGATAAAATCAGTTGTAATAGCTATGGAAAAAAATGTTTCACTCTTCTTAAAAAGTTACTCTGCCCTAACTATTGTCAGAATTATGGTCAAATAATACATTTGAACACATGTTACTGATAATAGCTTTCAGATTTGTGAGAAATTTGCTACAGACCATACTCTTTGTCAGAAAGAAAAGAAGTACCACAGCTCCATTGTTCTAATAATTAAAATGTTAACAGTGAACTTAAAAATTTGTATCTGAGAAGCTGCATACAATTCCTGAGTATTCACAAACATAACATTTCTGCCACAGAATCAGATTTGCTACACTTAACGCAACAGCTTGGAGACATGCTTTTTCTTCTCTTGGATAGTCTTCTTGGTTTCTGATTTTTCTATTCTGAGTTCAATTTTCTTGTGCTTTCTGTTCTGCTGGTTACCAGAAGCTGTGACAATGGCCTACTCAGGCTAAAACTTTTTTTTCCTACTCTGTACATGAAACCTTCAATTACTGCCTGCTGAAGCAGACAGAATCCTATTAGTAAGAAAGACGATCACAAGATGCAGTGACCTGCCCTAGCTGTATAAAAATAATTAGTCCAAAGTTGATAAATGTGTAATGAAGTCACATGATCATTATATGTTAGAAATACTGGTTTGAATAAGCTTCCTAAACATCAATACCAAAGCAGGATGATTTAGAGCATTATTTTCCAAAAGATTTGAAATTATAAATCCTTTTACCTTGAGTTAATACAATAGAACATTCTAAACAGGAAGAGAATTTTAAGTTGTAAAATATTCTCTTTTGTTGGTTATAAAATTGCATTTTAAAGTTAAACCCATTAATAGAAAAAATTTAAAAGTGATTATAGAATTTAAATAATTTTTCCCTATTAAAAAAAAATGCCTGATAATGCTGCAGCACTTCCCTCTAACATTTAGATGAGAATTGTTAACACAAACATAAACTACCGTAATTCTGCTCTCATTAATATCAGGACTCATTACTATCTATTCTAATCTTTACAGATGGTATAAAAATTACTTCCTACCCAAGCAGGTCGGCAATGCATTTTCCCTTCACTCAGGAAAGCTAAACAATGTAAGTGTGCCTGCTCACGGCACATGGTCACACAGTGCTGCAGGGCTCCCGGAGCGCTTCCAGGCGCTCTGTTCAATGGCTGTAAGGTGAGCTGAGGGTTAACAAGAGGAAGCCAAATAGTAAAACAAGTAAATTCTGACTCCATTCTCTTTGATTCCTTACAAAATTGTTAACCAAGAAGAATACCTTTCTGTCACTTTTAGACAAAAACAGTTATATATTTCTATTAGTGAAACTGCTGCAGGATAGGACATGACTTCACAAATGGTGAAATTAAATAAAACTTCATACAGAATGTTAAAGTAAAAACCAGCTCTGCAGTTTGGTTACTTCCAAAATATCCAAACATGTCTTCAGTGTGAAAATGAATGAGGTCTACATTTGCTGTTCAGCGAAA
Source organism: Hydrochoerus hydrochaeris (assembly GCA_004027455.1). Taxonomy (NCBI): domain Eukaryota; kingdom Metazoa; phylum Chordata; class Mammalia; order Rodentia; family Hydrochaeridae; genus Hydrochoerus; species Hydrochoerus hydrochaeris. The sequence goes on along the minus strand of PVLA01005211.1, from coordinate 77,291 downwards.
TGCTGCTTGAAGCAAGATCAAAAGAGGTGCTGCCCTCTAGTGAACACGCGCTGCCCAAGCACGGACGCTGGACGCACGGGTGCCACAGCGCTTAGGCTCGGCTGGAGACCTGAGTTTGTCACACCATAGAAAGCACTCATATCTTTGTATCAACAACTGTTTATATACAATTTTATTTTAGGACAAATAAAGTATGTTGATAGCAGTCTAAGGGCCTATAAAATAGTGCATCAAGACATAAAAGGCTGTTTGACAAGGAAAATTTGTTTTGTATGATTCTCCAAAATTTAAATCTAATTAATGGAAGAAAGGAAGCCAACTACTGTGCTAAAGAAACACAGTATCCTGAGGGTTAATGAACCTAAAAGCAGAAGACAGGGAAACAGTTCAGAATCACCAAGAGTGATTGTGCAACTCCTGACTGTTACCCTTCCACTAGCAAAACACAAGGCAAAGGTCCCAGAAGACTCTGAGAGGAGTTATGGACTACACATCTTTTAGGATAGAGCATACAACATATAACACCTCTATTAGGAACCTTTAAACTGTTACATAACAGCTATTAACTGATGCATTTAAGACTAAGAAAAAACAAGTTGTGCTTTACCTATACTTTAATTAAATAACAAGATTTTACCCATACTTTAATTAAATAAAGTAAACTATATTAATAAATATTCATAAATTAAAAGTTGATTGCCAGACTGCCATGGATACACTCTTCAATCCACACCATCAGACTTTTCTTACTTAAGTGACAACAGTGAAAATTTATTCTGCTAAGATTGTCATTATCCACAAGCTGCTCATGTTCCAAATTTGCAAACTTAGAAAGTAAATAAAAGCCCAACCATTAAGTAAGATATATTGGGAAAAAGGAATATAAGAACTAATGAAAGCTGCTCTAGGATCTTACTGAATAAGTTAAGAACCAAATAGAATCAAGGCAGAGACAAGGTTTCTCCTTCCTCTCAAATACTGCAGTTTCTCCATTTGTACAGGGTCAATTTTCTGCTCATGAAAGGGAAAAGTGAGTACAAAACTGGACAACTCTTTTTCCTAATAATGGTGCACACAATGTTAGATTTCTCCATCTGAGTTAAAATGTGAAGTGGCTGAGACTGCTTAAAGACAAACTTTTATCTGCAGTGTAAGATTGTCTTATAGACCCTGCAGTAACATACCTCCCAAATTAATACACAATCTTGCCAGCACAGATAGTATGAAAAAAATAAAGTCAAATATCTTACTTAGGTCTGGGAGTACAGTTCTGTAGCAGAGCATGTGTTACCATGTATAAGGTTCAGGGCTTAATCCTTAGCACCCTCAAAAAACCAGACAAACATCTCACTGATTAGTAACCTTTCATGACTAGCTGGTATAAAAAGGAAATGTACAAAATGTGGGAAAACGTGTCATAAAAACAAAATAAACAAACAAACCAAAAAATTGAGAAAATTTAAATAAAAATTAACCCAGACAAAAATAATTTCATCACATTAAAAACTTTAATCTCTGAAAATACTAATCATTGAGATACCTTCCATATTTGATTTTTTAAAATCCTAAACCAATCAAATAAATATTAGAGTATCTTAATTCCTATTCTTAATCAACTTGAAAAAGCAACTGTCACAGGAGAATAAGGGGATTATTTTAAAATTTCAAAGTAACTTCAATTTTATCATTAACAAATAATATGGAGGCTTAGATACAGAATCTCACTGATCCCACAGGGTATTATAATATTGAATACTACATTTAAAAAAAACATTGATACAATTCAACAGTGGTAAAATGTTAATTTGCTATTAAAATGTAACCAGAAACTGCTATTTAATTTTAAATGAAATTAAGAAGAGCATTGAGATAGATTTTACTAAGAGTCAGTTATTTGCTCTAACTGCTACAAGCAAAGAATGGCCAAAAACTTGTGAAAGTGTCACATATACAGAATAATTATGTCAATTGTGTCTGAAAAATATAAACAAATAAGGTATTTGTTACCTGGCAGCTTTCTAAAATTCAGAATATTACTATGGTCAACCTTACCTATAAAGATAAATATGAAATATTTTCAATTAAGTATGGTGGGCTCTGAGGAACAAATGGAGACAGCACAGCCTGCTCCTAACAGTCAGGTGGTTTTTTTTTTGTTTTTGTACTGGGGATCGAACTCATGACCTCATGCTTGCCAGGCAGGCGCTTATGCTGCTGAGCTAACCCCCCAACCCACTCAGGTGTTTTTTTCACCTCTGAATACAGAGTAACTTAGGCTCTGCCCTCAGATCCCAGTGCCAAACACCAGGCCACTGATGACAGCATTAGCAGAGAAAAGCCTGTGCCATCATAGGTGTGCAAATGGTTCTTAGTTGTGTGTCCCATTTGCATTAGCACAGATAATTACTGACAGTAATTTAATTTCAGTCACCTAACCAGGTGTTAACAAAGTTCTTGACCACCAAATCAGGTTGCAGGCAAACTATGCTTTAAGCAGAGTTACCTAATGTGCTAAGTGTCTTTCCTACTGCACCTGCCAACAGAAAGACAGTGAAAGGTAATATTTTTTTTTCTAAGAATCAAAAATCTGGTAGACTTTCATTGCTTTTAGAAAGGTTTTAAAAAACCCCACATACAAAAAAACAAACAAACAAACAAAAAAACAATGCTAGGTGTGGTGGTGGACACCTGTTGGTGGCAGACACTTGTAATGTCAGCACTCAGGAGGCTTGCTGAAAGTTCAAGGTCAGCCTGGGTCACAGTATGTTCAAAGTCAGCCTGAACTACACAGAAAACCTTGTCTCAAAAAACCAAAAGCCAAAACAACAAAACAAAACAACCCAACATCAACAACAACAACAACAACCCAAAACCTAAACCAGAACACCTACAGAATTACCCTTTTCTTTGTCTATTATGATAGATGGCATTAAAACAAGACTGGAACTCAGGAGTGGTGGTGCATGCCTGTAATCCCAGCAGATGGGAGGCTGAGGCAGGAGCATCACAGCAAGTTTGAGACCAGCCTGAGCTACAAAGTGAGCTCAAGGCCAGCCTGAACTGTATAGTGAGATCTTGTCTCAACGAAACAAAACAAAACAAAACAAACAAGGCTGTGGTATTGTTGACCACCATGTGTTAGTAAAATTTCATACTAAATAAGGCAAATGTTACAGTTAGTATTTTAGTAATTTCAGTAATTTCAAGGTTCCACAAACAATTCACACAGGACACAGTAAAAAGAAGTACTTAAAGCACACAGAAAACAAGCTTAGAAAACTCAGAATAAAAAAGTATTTTTACTAAAAAGGCTTTTGTTCACTTTTTTCCTTCTGAACATTAACTGATCACTAAGTTCAAGGTGAACTGTTAGCACTAGTATGACGACTTTGCCTCCATTTTCTATTCTGTCACCATCCCACGTGACAGGGCTTGTCGTAAATGAAAAACATGGAGGCAGCGATCTCTTGAGTATCTTAGGGGCTTTTCTCTGTCTGTCTGTCTGTCTCTCTCACACACACACACACACACACACACACACACACACACACACCAAAGCACAAGTAAATCCCTATTTCTGATTAGCACATGCTGCTTTCATTCTGTCATGAATGAGGAAGACCTGAATAATGTCAAGTCAGTCTTTTTTTAAAGACAGGGTCTCGTCACACAGTCCAGGCTGGCCTCAAACTCATGGCAATTCTCCAGCCTCAGCCTCCTGAGTGCTGGGATTACAGGAGTGTGTCACCATGCCTGGCCAGGTCAGCGGCATAAGTGCCTGCCTTGTAAGCACGCAGTTGTGAGTTTGATCCCTGGTACTGATAAAAAAAAAAGTCAGGCCCAATGTTCTTCCACAAATTCAACAGAATTTCATTTCACTCTTTTTTGTACCTTGCCATCCATTCCAAACTGACATGGATTTAAAGCCTGTAAGGAGAAATTATAACTTGTCCAAGATTACCAAGTCCAACAAGAGCAGAGAGATGTCTAAACCCCAAACATAAATAGCACTTCTGTTCTCTTGCTAATTGAAAACAAAACAATAATAAAAAAAACCCAACAAAAGCTATTAACAATCTGAATGCCTTACCTTTGATCCTAAATTTATCCCCTGTAATTGATAATCATGTAAGATACCCAAAATATAGTGTATTCTTTTAATGTAGGTGTATGCATCTATTTTCTCAAACTCAGATACTATGTACCAGCCGTGTGTGTAGGAATCATTAATTTTATCTCCACCATTATTTGAAGCTACTGGCATTCTTAAGAATACAAGGAAAACAATATGTTAATCACACTTGCTGCTGCCTTTCAGGATGGATGCCCTGAAGCTCATGCTTTGGACGCCCCACACCTGAGAACAGGGGCCATGCTCAGCCAGTGCTACTAACCGGAAGCAGCCTGGGAGTCTGCTCTGTAAAGGCAGCATCCAGATCTCTCGAGTTCAGTCAAAAGCGTCAACTCCATTTCTTTCTAAGACAGCCTTTTGTGGAAATGCATTGAATCTCTCAATGTGGGTAAACTCTCAAGCGTCTTATAAAAGGAATCTTTACAAATTACCAGGCTATTTAGAATGTGAATGTGTTCTGTGTATCTTTCCAAGCCATGCCATGCAATAAGGATGCTATCAAATGGGGCAGGGCCTGAATCTGAACACATCAACCAAATATATCATCAGAACAACTAGGACAGTGTGTGTAGGCTTAGTAGTAATTATTTCAACAGAAAACATCAAATGATGTCTTTAGACAGACATCACCAGTCTGCCTGTTAGTGACCTCACCTGTGTATCTTATCTTGGCTGGAAGGCACTGCACCCACGTTGGCTACATTCACAACCTTGCGGAGGATCACCGATGGGGTGAAGTTCTGGGGCGCAGTAATGACTGTGGCAGAAGTTTCGTTCATCCCTGTCAGCATGCCTGCAAGAGCGAAGGAAGGCACCCTTTTAGTGATTTCTCTGTGAAACAAGTTTATGCTCACTGCCAAAACTTAAAACTTTTCTTAACAAGAGACATGCTGCTTTATAATGAAATTTTCAAGGTAATTATAAAATTAAAATAATGTCACTGTTTCACAGATTTCTTAAAAATCCTCAATGGGTAGAAAAATATGTAAAAATACAGTCAAAATCATTCTTCACAAATCTAATAGTAACTAATGTAGGTTAAAGAAATCACAGGTATATTTCAATTTCATACACAATTTAGGCTATGTAGATGACTATTTTTTTTAAGAATATAAATATTTAATTCTTAGTTGTTCAAAGATTAGCCAAAACAAGTCAAAATATTCTGAAATAACTAGTAGCATGGCTTGATGGACAGCTTCTACACGGAAGATCAAAGTCATCCTCACACTAGCTAGAGGTCTCTAATCAGTCTTGTGCCTCTAGAAAACATAGCACATTTCCAAGCTGTACTTAACAATGACAGCATTTGCCTAGGAAAAAGAACTACCGTCAGGGCAGAAACACAAACCAAAATCTCCAAAGCAAAAAGTCTGGAAAAGGGAAAAATGTGAACAGAAAAATCTTAAACCCCAGAGATATTTCAAATAATAGTTTAAAAAGAAACCAAATTATGCAAAATTATGAATAAAGACCATAACATTAACGCTAAACATACCATTGATATCACAATCTCATTTGAAATTCAGTAAACGAATTCAGCAATGCATTAAATCCTTGGGAAAAAAATACTGCAATTTAGTACTTGGTTAAAATAAAATAAAACAAATGTCATTTACTTGATGGACATCAAAGGTATCTATTAATCTCTGAATACATCTGGTATGTGTACAGTAGTTTACAAAATTTATGAAAGTGGCAAAATTTGATTTCCTGTTTCCAAAAGACCCTGCAGCTTCAAGTCTATACATTTATTTATTGTATATATAACCTGAAATTTTAAAAAGTCCCCCTGATTAACAGTATGAAGACACCAAAGACCTACTACTATAAAAGGACTTATACCCTCAGATAGAAAAAACAGAACTATCTACCTTCTAACAAGGAGCACATTTTACTAACCACTTTCAAATTCCAGGAACACTATGTTCTGTCTTAGGCAGTTTAACTTCAATATTAGGCAAAAGCTTTAAAAACTATACAAGCAGTCAAACACTGCTTTTAAGTAAAGCACAGGGCTGACATAACACTGCTGAGAGATGTGTGTACTCATTTAGGATTTAAACCTTCTCCATTAAGCTCTATTGAAGAGCAACTGCTGAATAAATGAATGCAACTATGTTTATGTTAAAAGCCTGTTTCCCGCAGCATGTAATTAAAGGAAATGTTGTACAAAGCCAGTACTTTTGTCAAGCTCCTGTAAATGGAAAGATGGATAGCACTCAGAGAAGTGAATGCATTGCTTCATATTTAACCTTAACACTCTTGTCATTAATTGTTTGTCTAACTTGTTCTATAAAAGACAAGGTACTGCTCCACTGAAGTAAAATTAAAAAAATCAACTAAACCATGCTTTTCAGAACAGAAGATTCATTATCGTCGGCTAATGTATTGGCATAAAGCAAAGTAACATCCTATCAAGTAAGGCACACATTCAATCTGCCTCTCCACCCCCCTTTATTTTTAACTCATGCTGTTTTATTGTTATAGGCAATTTGTACCACTCAGCATGACAGTGTAAACTGAATCAAGATTAATTTACATGCAAAAGAACACTTAGGAGAGCAGCACGGTAAGCAAATGTATTGTCTCGATTGCTGAGGTGGAAAAAGAACCTGGAAAGAAAAAAAAGGTGCTCTAATTAAGGGGCATCAAATATGATTGCTGTGGTAGTTAAGGGCCAGAAAATAGTAAATGTCTGACCATTTAAAGAATTAGCATCTTGCTAGCTAGGAACCCATAAGATGGATGAATAAATCATAATAAAACTTAGTAAATATTTTTGGTTTCTTAAATCACAGGTTTTGCTAAATGAAAATATTAGGCATTTTCAAATTAACAAGGAAAAAAATATGCCAAGCCATGGTTAGACGTTTATCCTATGAAAACAGATTTTCACTGTATGTAGACTGCTCCACAGTAAGGGCAAAATTACTGGGAAAATATTTTTAAATGGGCAGAATTTGTGGTTTCATTAGAACATATCTGAATTTTGGTGTAGGACAGCACTTGATTTAGGTTCAATCAGCTGTAATTAATTACTAAAGGCAAACCAACTAGTATAAGGAAATCAAACGTAGACTTTCCTAAATTTTAGATTTGCAATTTAAATAACAAGTGGCTTAGAATAAACAATTGTTTTACATCTCTTCAAAATAAAACTGTCCAAAGAAACCAAATTAAAATTTTTTAGGTTAGAAAAGACAGACCCCGTATTGTTTGTAGTATTCAAAGATTCCCACAGCTCATTAGCTTTACAATACTCACAACTCACAGCAATGAGTAACTCATGCTTCAACTGAAGGCTCATAGTATGAATATTATAAATACTTGCAAATATACAGGCTAGCCCTAACTTTTACTTAGCACTCTGTTACTCTTTTATCAACAAGAGTATTTAGCTATGGGACCCTAAACATGACCAGCGAGACACAGTGCTGGATTAGGTTGTAAATTAGAAATACAAGCTTTTAATTTTTTAAAAAATATTAATCTAATGTGACATTCTGTTAGAATCATTCTTAATATTTTACACATTTCAGTTATACATGCCTTTAGAATAAAAACAGAACCATAATCTTCATGTTTATTCATAACTATGTTAGTTAAATCCTAATATATTTAAGAAACTTCTTGAGTCTTAGGATACAGACACCATACAATGAGATATTAATTATGTAATTTCACTTTATTTAAAGTAGGAAAGTTGGCTAAAGTTAGCATGCAATAACACACACTTAAAAATTTACTCACATTTTGCCTTCCAGAACTTCAGTGATAAAATGAAACTAATTTTTATTTTGATTTAGGGTTTTCTGTTAGTCATTTCTAGGTAACTTTTGTGAAATTTGGTACGCTCTCTTCTCAGAGTAGTACAATAAACAAACACAAGTGTAAAGTTGGGAATTGAGAGCTCTATTATCAAACCTGCTGAAATCTATAACTAAAAAGATGTTATTGAAAAGACTCTTTAAACCTGTAGTAAATTTGCCAGCATCAAGTTCCACATCAAAGAATGAATTTAGGAAGACAGAAAGAATGATACAGAAATGCCAAGAGACTTGCAAGGATTTACAAATACTTCATATAAACAAATTTTCAAATAGCTTTATTCAGAGTAGCCTTTCTGCTCTATTAAACATAGCAAACAGCTGCCAGATTTATTCAGACAAATAATCAACAACCATAGAAGTAAAATGGCAGAAGAAAAAGGAATTTTGGCAACAAGTCCACAGAGGACGGGAGCTATTCTCCAAGAGCACCTCTCTCATGCACTTACGGTTCTGTATGGCTGGGCAGCGAAAAATCCCTCAGTCACAGCAGAGAACAAAAAATCTGATCGAAATATCAAGTATTTTAAACAAAAGCTGAGGGAGAGATAGGGCAGGCAACAATCTGCTGCTTTAGAAATACTTCAGCTGCACTTTGCACTTTGCAAGAATGGGATCTCCCCGCCAAAGTAAAATGTGCCATAGCCTCTCCCACGCTGCTGAGTGCCACTCACCTTGGTTTGCTGAGCAGGTGGAAAGCAAAGAGGCAGGCTTAGCCAGCAAAGGGTAAGAATAGCAAACAGAAGAATCAGTTCATCATTGGGAAAACAAAATCACAAATTTAACTTTCTACAGCAATTATTAACTTTCGAGAAAACAAATGTAAAGTTGGGTTTAGTCATTCCTTTTTTTAATCACTTAAAAGCAAGGCCAGAAGAAATAATTACTATAAATGTATAAGTTTTAGTCTGGGGTTTTCTTTGAGGGATTCTTCTACAACAGGTCTTTCTGAGTATGGCTCAACCAGGCATGGAGGAACCAAACCTTCAGCATACAATACCCAAGCACCAGAAGGCCTGCCCCTCCTCAGGAGCAGGAATTGTGTGTGCCTAGTGTGTTCTGAGAGCTTAAAGAATCTGACCTCAAAATGAAAAGATCTTTGTTTGCTAATGGCTTCCACACTCAGATTCATGTAAAATTTTCAAAACTGCTGACTTTAGGACTTAATATTCCCTCACTTTATATATGTTATCCTTTTTTTTTTTAAAGAGCAGAATATATTTATTGAGAGAAAGAAAGCTTCAGTCTAGGGGAGAGATAGAAGGTATAAACATTATCCTTAATTAAACAAATAAAATCAGTGTAACTTTCTCATATTCATATACAAAAAAAAAAAAAGCCCTTCACTTTTTTATTAGAAGGCATGCTTAACTCTGGGCCAAGTACCAGATATTAATAGTTGCATTATGTTGAAAATATTTTCTAATATGATTTTTAAATGTTTCAGCTCTGATTTATTCAAATAGCATTTCTTTAACACAGAATTAAATCAAAAAAGATATTTTTAATATTATAATTAGGACTTTAGTCTGCAGGATAAGGCACTGTACTGTGTGGAAAGAAAAATACATTAGCAGGATATGAAAAACAGTTTCATAACAACAAAACACATTGAAATGTGGGCTGAAGATGTAGCTCGGTGGCACAGTACTTGCCAGGCAAATGCAAGGTCCTAGGTTCAATTCCCAGTACCAAAACAAAACAATACAAAACAAAAAACCCAAAAACTGAAATGTAAGTTCTGAAGTGCTAGAAAATTAGAGTCTCCAGTTCCTGACATTTTCATGAATACAAACACACCAGCAAATGTATGATCAGGTTGAAAGACCACACCTCAGAATAGAAATCTGATTAAGAATACATTTATCACTTTAAAGACATATTACTCAATTTTCAAGCATGTCATGAATGTAAACAAACATACACTTTTAAGGTTATTTTGCAAGTTCAAAGTGTTAATAAAAATGAGAAGATTATGTGCTAACATCTGTTATTTGCTATATATTACAAAAAGTAATTTTAGAGACTGTCCAGAGCACAAATACATATATCTTCTTTGTTAAATACATTTCTAGTAACTATGGAAATTTCTCACCTTGCTCTTTCTTAAAATCTTTCTCTGACATGGCCACAGGTAAAAGCAGTTCTCCAATAGGTGGCTGAATATTAACACTGAAGCAATCGTCCTTGGTGCTAAAGAAAAAATTATCAAAGATGACTAAATGCTTGATAAAATACTTCTCAATACATGCAGTTACATAGATGCAGTCAAAGCATAAGCCAGCATTTAAAATGTCTTAAGTCTCACCTGCAGAGAAATACATCTCTTATCTCAGAATAAAAAGTTTTATATATAAATATATATATATATATATATATATATATATATATATATATATATATTTTTTAAACAAAACTGCACACTTAAAGCAATACCCTTAGCCTGACACAGAACTTTAAGACAGCAGCAAGGGTAAATAACCATGACCAGTACACTGCTTCATGCAACTTACAGAGACTATTTTAGCTTTACTTTGTATACAACTAAAAGATGAAGTGCTTTAATCTTAAATGGTTAAAATCTCTCTTTTAAAAAATAATTAGGTTCATTTCTAATGAACAAAACTGGAGTGAACTTACTGTACTTAGATATGTATGCTCATCACCAAACAAGCATTATTTTTAAAAATCCTTATTTTCCACTATACTTTTTTCAGTGATACCATTGATAAACATAAATTTATTATTTCAAACAATAGGATATGAAGACTTTAAGATAGCCAATTTTTTCTTCTAGTGTCAGAAAACCAACACTAATTGCATTTATTTCACTTAAATCTTACAGCTATCAATAAAAAATCTTACCACAACTGTTTTACCTTTGTTTTAAAGTTATCTGAAGTGAGGCTGATGAAGTACTGGGGAGGAAGGAGTGTGCAAAGTAGCAAATAATACAACTAACAGTTTGTGGAGAGACAGGTGTTTATTGTTTAGAGTACAGGGAGTCTTGGAGTCACAGGGAAAGCTCAGTGAGAGGCACCCCAGGACCCGAATTCCCCTTTCACCCCAGCCCCTCGGGGGTGTGCCTGCTCTCCTCGAGGCTGTCAGAGGGCCGCTGCAGCTCCACGACACTTTCACATTCACATGAAGAGGGAAGCATGGCAATGAAACGGTGGTCACATCTGTCCCTCTCATAAGGAAAGCAGCAGCTCTCCTGAAAGTCCTGAAAAGGGTCTTCTGCTTTCAGGACAGTAGTGGACCCCACTGTTGGTGGGAGGGGATGGGAGGGGAGGGGTTACCAATACAATACTCCACATGTAAGGGTAAGAACAAAGTTTCAGGGAGAGGCAGGAACAATACCAAATGAAGAAAGAACATAAAACTCATTTTCATTTTATGGTATTATGTACTGCATTCTTGTATGAGCTGCCTTTTATTTTTTTCACATGTGGAATGTCCAAGATAAACCAGTAAATCCAATTTTTTAATTAACTCAATAAGCATTTACTGAATGCAAATTTGATTCTATGTACTGTGTTGATATCTGGTGAGATATCTGGTGAGACAAGTGAGATTGGTCTTTGATATTCATAAATCTAGCGAGAGAGGAAGAAATGTCATTTATAGTGGAGTAGTTAGTGCTACACTGGAGCTTTGTGGAAAGTGTCCAGTCCATGGAAGAGGAACTGACTTGCTCCACCAGAGTGGGGCCACACTTGTTTCCAGAAGACACAGGGCCACCTCAGGCCTGCGAGAGGCTGGTGTGTCTGCTGGTGTGCTGAGCTAGGTGCTGGGTAAACAGTGTCGTTGGTGGATGGCCATTCATCCCAGCTTTCCCAACAAAGTTGCAACTGGTGGCAGCTGCCCTGAAATCCTGTTCAGTTAGTGTTTCCTTCCACCCTCTGAAATGAACTGATTTGTACAGTAATGGATATGGCTACTTTGCTCTTGTAACTCCACATAACCAAGACAAGAGAGGCACTAGGCATTGGGAACTGAGTGATCCTGCACGTGTCAGAAGCTGTGGTTGCAGTGTGAACGGAGGAGGAAGCAAAGCCAAATCCATCAGTGAGTCCGACTCAGGGAGAGCGCAGTCAAAACGTGAGAGTAACAGGTATGTGACTCGACGTTAGGGTGATGGGCTACTGCGATAGCTGCGTTACACTTTTTTCCCTTCTCTTTGCCAGCACTCCGAAGGGCCCACATGCAGTGCAGACGTCACGGGTGTAGGCAGGGAGTGCGGGGCGGAGGACCGGCTTGCCTTCTCAGGCCCCCGCAAAGTCCAGATGAGTAAGCAGTAGGCTTCAGTCTGGTGTGGAAAGTGATCTCGAATGCTCTTCTCCCCCAAGCAACAAGCAGTGTGCTGGGAATAAAACATGACTCCTCATGTTTAAAGACACCAAGTGCCAGAATAAAGCACATTTCTCAGTATCTCCTCTGCCTAAGGGTAACCAAATGACCCTGTTACATTCAAGGAAGCATAAACAGAAGTCTACTAGAAATTTCTGGGGGAAGCTCTGCTTTTCTGATACAGATGTGGTTCTTTTCTCCATGTCAGTCTTTCCTTTTTTGGGGGCTGCAAGGCTGGAACATGGGCAGAAGCCTGGAAGTGGAACAGCCATCATGAGACCATAAGGAAGACCAGCATGTGCTGAAAAAATAAAGATGTAGAAGACTTTCTACCCTGAAGACACCATGGAGCTACACTGCCAGCTCTGCACTGCCAACCCCCTATATTTCTTGTTCTACAATAATAAACCCCTATTTGGTTAAGTCTCTACAATTAGGGTTTCTGTATATCTGATATAAGTAGTACATAACATGCTATGTTAATCAGCCTCACTTCCTAAGCAAAGTTTGGTGTTAATGAACTAAGATGAAATATTTCCTCATTTATTAGTTAGTTAGTTTGTTTATTTATTTTATTTATGTATTGAGACAGGGTCTTGCTATGTAGCCCAGGATGGCCTCAAAATCTTACTGTCTTAGCCTCCCCAACTGCTGGGATAACAGGTTACTTTTGGGAAACTTTATTTTCACTTATGTGAATATTCTAGGACATCCTTTGATTTTCTATGAACCTTTTTTTTTCTATCATTTTGCCTTCTTAGTTTGTTTCTCTTTCCTTAAAGCTTTTCCTTTTCCTTTGGTTAAACATAGGAGAAAAAGCTATCTCTATTTCTACACATATCTATCTCAACATGGATATGGGATGATGAAAAGAATCAGTTACAGGAAATTTATTAGAATTAAGTTAACAGACCAAGAAAGTACTGTTCTCAGGGCAGTTACATGGATCAGACGGCAGAGGAGTTTATGTAAGACAAGACCCCACTTGCTTTACATTTAACTGTAGTGTACATACTTGTACATATAATCTTATCTCAGATTCCTAGAATTCAAACTGGTAAATTTCTAGATTAAAGAAATGGACAATGAGATGAACTTCTGAGAATCAAGTTTCCTTGTCTATGCATTCAAACAGTGACATTCAACTTGTGAGTTGGTTCTAAATAGTAAATGAAGTAAAATGCCTAGGAAAATGTGCAGTAGGTACTCGAAATAAACATGCCACCTGTGTACATACTAGGGGATCACTATCTAAGCATTCCCCCATGGACTATCATTTTTATTTTTTTCCTATTCAAGTAATAGTATCTTTCAATAGATCTTTTTCTGTGTAAGCACAAACATTTCTCTGAAATTACTAAATTGAAAGACTATTTGGCATTTGGATAGATGTTGCTAATGCCAAATAGCATATAAGAGCTACATGTTTTTCTTTATCTTCCTACAATTTAAATAGTTTGAAATTTCTCTAATCTGATAGCTGAAATGCCTTAGCACTTTATTTTCCTAAACATTAGTGATGCTAGAAATCTTTTGTTTATTGGCCATTTGTATTATTTTCTTGTAAATCCTCTATTTTTAGCCTTTTTTTCCACTTGTCTTTTGGATTCCTCATATATTGTGGTTATTTAACTTTGATCTGTTTTTGGTAGACAAGTTATACGCTTTACTTATTTATTTATTTTTATTATTTATTTATTTATTTATTTTTGGTGCTGGGGATGGAACTCAGAGCCCTTTGCATACCAATGCTACTATTGCACTATACCCCTGGGGCCTTATCTTCACAGAATCAATCATTTTTTTAAAAACAGGATGAAACACAATAAAACCAATCAGAATAAACCAGTGTAAGAGATAATATTATGCTTCATAATATTATGAAATCAACAGTAGTTATCATAATGCCTTTTGATGCCTTCAAAATGGCTGCAGATAACTTTGGATATAGTAAAAATCAAACAAAACAGAATACAATAGAAACAGTAAAAACAAAACAATGAATACAATAAAGGATTTCAAAACAAACCAACAGCAAATCCAAAATAGCTACCATAATATATCATTGAAACAGCTGCTCCTGCCATCAGATTTAACATAATCAAACAAAACAAAAGAGAATAAAACCCAACCCAACAAAACAATGGAAATGATATAGGACTTCAAAACAAGACCATACGGAATCAATCAACACTGGCTGCAGCCCTCAGAAGGAGATCCCCCTAGATGCCACACTGTGTACCGCTATCCTCTGAACCTACGATCAGACCACTGGCCCTAGACCTGCAATGTCAGTGAAACACCAAAGCACCACAGGCATCCAATTGCATTTCACCTTGATAGCTATCATCACAGCCTGTGTTTTTCCCATAAGCTGCTTGCTTACAAGGGGGAGGGTGCAGAGACTAGCACTTCTTGTATTATTGCAAGCCTGTGCACGTTGGAAGGGGCTAGGATCTGGCTTTTCCCAGTCTGGCGGTGGCCAACACATGGTGTTGGTTCCCAGACTGGGCTTGTTTGTTGATGTGACTTTGTTCTCTCTGCCCCCAGTACATGAATGGCTGTCAGTCATTTTTCTTTGCATCTTTCTGGATACTACATCATGTGTAAGATATATGCTCCCCCACAATAAGAAAATATTTCTCTATACTACATTTAAACCCTTTATAAGTTTTTACCTTATTTTATGCTGGAAATCAAACCTAAGGCTTGAGTCTGCCAGGCCAGCCCTCTGAAGTTGAGCTATAACTCCTACCTTGACTATAAATTTTTAATGTTTAAATTATAAATTAATCTGAAACTTATTTTGAAGTAATCTGTGGGAAGAAGCTACTTTTATCTTTCTCAGATAATAGTCCTCACACCATCATTCTCCAGTCCATTCTTTCCCCAGTGATTTGAAATGTCATCTTTGTAACATACAAAATTTCTAAATTCTCTCTATTTTGTTTCATTGGTTCCTGTGCCAGTCAATAACAATTATACTGATTTTATTTTATTTTATTTTATTTTATTGAGTGCTGAGCATAGAACATAGTTTCAAGCATGCTAGCTCTACCCCAAGGAGAGACTTTTTTCATTAAAAACAAAGTTTGGTTTGAGACCTGGAGACATGGCTGAGTGGTTTAGTACTTGCTTAGCATGTACTAAATGAGGCCTTGAGTTCAGTCTCTAGAGCTACAAAAAATAAAAATAAAAATAAAAAATGTTTAAACACTGACTTTTCTTGGACATTTTATTTTCCAATTGAATTTTAGAAATATGCAAAGTTCCTTAAAAAGGCATGGCCCCTGCCAGCCACTTTATTTTATCTTTTATCTTGCTTTTCTTCTCTCTAGTTTAGTTAAACCAATCAAGTTTTAATTGCTCATTTTCTTCCTCCTTTTAGTTGTTTGGCAGTTTACTACATATCATATTATGATGATGTTCATGATTATTTTAATGTTTTAAACCATAACTTGACTTCTTTTGCCATCAATCAATCCTCTTGCCAAAAGTGAAGGAAATTCTAGTATACCATTATTTTTCCTCAGATATGTTCACATTGGGATTTTGATTCTGGTTTAGTACTAAAGCTTATTTTTCATATTATATGTCAACAATTATTTTTACACAGTAATAGATTCCACAGCTAGAATGCTTTCAGTCACTTTTTTCCTTATTGTACATCTTTCTCAAGCAGTCCTTTCACAAAGGGTTTGCAAGTGATAAGCTGATAGAATTTTTGTTTGTCTGGAAAAGTCTACCCAGTAGACTGTAAATTTTAAAGGTCATGTCCTTTGTCTTGTGGCCACCAGAAATGATGAGAAGATTGATCAGAAATTGTATCGCACCCTCATTGTTCCTTCTCTGCTAATTTTTTCTTTTTTTTTTTTTCTTGCTCTGGGAGCCATCAGGGTACTTTTCTTCTTATAAAAAAATTCCAGCAAGATGTGGTCTTTTTAGTCTTTCATATTCATTTTGCTGGGCCTTGGATGGACTTTTTTGATTTGAAGTATTATGCCTCATTTTTTTTTTAACTTGAGAACATCCTCTTCTGTAATTTTATTTTAATCATTTCATTTCTTTCCTTTCAGATATCTTATTAGTTGAATTAATCCTTTTAACTTTTTCTTTCCTGTTTTCCTTTTCCTTGTCTTTTCATTTTCAAATTCAGTTCATTCACTTGACCCTCTCTCTTCCAGCACACCAAATTAATATGCAGCTGTATCTACTCTACTGTGTGAGTTTACTGGATTTTTCTGACATCATATTTTTAAAACTACACAAAGAGTTTAAAATTTTTTTTCTAGTTACTACTTTGTATAGTAAAAAGTATGTTTTTCCTTTATGGATATAGTATACTCTGGAATCAGGTATTACTTTTAATTTTTAGAGGAATTTTTTGCTTTTTTAAAATTATCTGCTCCTTTTATGTATGAAGTAATAATAATATAGGTAGGGTTATTGTGAACTTAAGCAAATTGACACATGGATTGCAGGTGTTTAGCACAGTGCTTAAGGTGCTACAAGTACACAGTATTATCAGTCACAGTTTCTTCTGTGGCACCTAATCTCTTCTTGTGCAGAGTCTCCATATCCCACACTAAAGTCCTTCCTAGGAAAGACGTTCCTTTTCTTTACGGTGCTATTCCGAGGCCCACATGAATGGGTTCACTCCCTGCTGCTAAGGTGAGGCAGGAGCTGAAGAGCAGCTCTTTAATTCTCCCAGGACTCTCTCACAATCGCTAATTTTTCTTTTCACTCACTCTATACCTGATATTCTGCCATATTTGTTCTTAAAATTACAGTACTTTTCTCCCATGAAAGTATGCCCTGCAATTTTTATTTTCTCTGCTAATGTTTATCTGCTCCCATTTGCTTTCGGTCAACAATCTCAAATTCTGGTGGCTAGTGATACTCTTTTTTATTATTTTTTAAAATTGCTCATTCTCTTTTAAAGAGTCCGTTTCTGCCTATGTATTTTTGGACAAAAGGAAGTGTGATTGCAAGTGTTCAGTCCTTTAACCTATGACAAGTTGTATTATTTTTCAAACTATTTAAAGCATTCACACTTGCTAATCACAAGATAGGGATTTGCTTACACACTGTATAGACTTTGAGAGAAAAATTTACATATAATGTGTGTTTTCAATGTCAAAAACTTAATCAGGCACTAAATCTGATGAGCATTTAAAGTGCAAAATTAAAAGGAGACATTAATGCTTATCAGGTATCCATAAACTACATAACCACAGATAGGAGTTCTCTCCCTGAAAAACCATAATCATCTAGAGGAAAGAAATAATCTAGAGTAAAGTAGAATCACTTTATACTCATTTCTTTCTTCTAATAAGTAACAAAAGAGTACCTGAAAGGCTTTTGGTCCATGTTCTGAGGATTAATGAAGGTTTGTTACCAAATATGCTTTGATAACCTATCATTTTATATATTGATTTCTATGATGTACTTTGAAGACAAAATTCAGTATCAGCTATTCTTGCCTTTTTCTTTTTATTGAACTACCCAGACTAATACAGCACATCACTAAGCAAAAAGTGCTACTTACTATGCAAAAGGCACAGTCAGTGATTGGCACGTAAGACCAATTGATTTCCCCCATTACTACCACCTCCCTGCCCCCACCAGCACTACTATGAAGCTATTGATTTAAACACTGTCGATCGGTTTCCATTTTCTGATTTTGGGCAGGCCAATTAAGAAAGTGAGTAATTGTGATTACACTGCTTCAGGATCAATTACATTTGATGCAAGACAAAGTGCTCTTTTTGGAACACACACAAAATTATTTTTAAATCCAGCATGCTTTTTTGCTTAGTAAAACCAAAAATAAGTAATTTATACTTTTATAGTAGAAAAGTATTAATACGTTTACAATAGTTAAGGCTATTTTGTTTTTTTGCTAAGACTTTTAATGTGAATTAAATTTGTCATCTTCCTACAGTCAAGAGAAATTAAAAAAAATAATTGTTCACATCTATTCCCCAATCTAATATGAAAATCAAACATTACTTGTATTTTTATCCCCTAAGACACTTTGTCAATTATAGAAGACAAAATGCAAATCCTATTCAATGGACCACAAGTCTTTGTAATAAAAACAATGAAAAATAACAACTCATCTGATTATACAGAAATCAAAAAGTTCCTTATATAAATTGGTAAGATAAAAAAAATTTTAGTTTTTAATTTTGATCTAACTCAGTACACAAGCTTTATCATTGGGCTCACACTGTCCAAATCATTAAAATGAATATACCTCTGGTGCTGAAGGCAAACTGCTTAAGAGTGGTATTACTCATAGTGTGGTGTTCATACTACTGATTTGTGTTGTTTGTCTAATAGAAAAATAACAAACAATTCCTAGGCTGTGCAGGGGAAAGCAATCAGTTTCTATCTATCACTGGTAACAGCAGACCTCCCAAAACATAAAGGTGATGATCTGCATAAAATCAATGTGCTGTGCTACACTGCTCGGATCCATTGCTGTGGATTTTCAACAATAAAAGGTGTAAGATTAAGCCTCAGTTACAGCAAACTGAAAAGATATGTGAAAATGAAGGGCTCTCTACACTTAACCCATAAATTTATTTTAACATGTCTCTCTCCTAAGCTTGGAAATTTTTAATTGTGTTAGATTCTGTCCTGAGCTTGTTAAAATTCAGATAGACAAAAATCTCAGTTCTTTTAAGAGTAAAAACAAAGCAACTTCAACTCAAAACAACAAAACAAATGTTTTGCCATATCAGAAAAACATAAAAGAATGAAATTCAAAGACAATCCTCAAAGATGCATGAAATAACAGCTTTGTGCTACTTCACTACAATTCATCTGAAGTATATGAAATATATGAAAACAGTAACAAAATTAATTCTAAAACAACTTTAGGAATATAGTCTTGAGTTATAAAACCTTTACCAACTACATAAATGCTCTTTTGACTTTTATATAAAGCAGCTTGTAAATGAACATAAAAAAGGAAAAGCATACAGATTTAGAATCAATAATGCTCTAGGAGAAATAGCTCAAGATACCTCGAAATGATACATTGTCTCAAAAGTTATCTTCTTTGGGATATTCGATGATGTAACATTTTTAACTTCTCCCAAATTTTCCAAAACTGTAAGAATTAGCTGGCAGTAGCTTATTTCTTTATCGAACAAACCGTGAATTTCAATTAACATGGCAGACTATAACCACTAGGTAAGAAATACTGAAAACACATCACACACAGTTTGTACAACTATTCTATGGCATTCTAAACATGTTGAAAGAAAACACATTAGTTTAAATGTCATGCCTCACAGAAAAAGGCTGTTAAAAGCTTAGTTTTTTTTTTGGTTCTGGGGATCGAACTCACAACCTCGCACTTGCCAGGCAGGCACTTATGCCACTGAGCTAAATCCCCAGCTCCTGAAAGCTTAGTTTTTATTCCACCATACTTTACAGGTAATATAAAAAACAGAAGAACAATTGAACTTACCACAACTGGAAAGTGGCCATCTGTGTAGAATCACAGAAGTCAATACCCATTGAAACAGTAATAGATCCCTCAGGCTCAAGAGAGTCTAGGAAATAAGATAATTTAGACATGAAAACAACAGGATGGGAAAAGAGGCAAACTAAGTACTACACATTTATTTAATATTTGTATTTGATTGAAACAGCCCAATTTAATGATGATTTAGAAGAAAAAATTCAAACTAAGAATATTAAAGGAAATTACAACCTCACTGTTTAGCTCAAAGATTTTCATTTTTTAGAAATTCTGCACATACTCCAGTGAACATATCAGATCTGTTGTTTCAGAAACACACCACTTCCAGAGAAATTTCATGTTTTACCATATTGTCTTTATAGGTACTGAAAGTCAGAAAGAAAGAAATGTGTCCTTGTTGGCACATTTGCAATGAGCTTTTGGAACTTCTATAAGATTATTTGCTCAAAATAGTTTATTCTAGATAGAAAAAGTAAATTTCTAAACAATGTTCCAAACTTTCAGTTAAAAAATTCTAAAACCTAAAGACTCAAGGCAAAATGAGAAGAAATTAAAATGTATTCAGAAGTTAACCAAGATAACAGGCACACCTAAAATAAGTCTACCTACATCATTCAATACATTACCCTAAGAAAATTGAGGGGAAGATCTGATTATCTCAACAAAGTAAGTAATATAAGGGCCTTGTACAGTTTGGAATTCCTGAAGTTTCAACTATCAGCTAATCAAGTATGAAGAATAACCACACCAACATTTTTTTTCCATCCACTCTGCTCCAAGTCTTTACCACAACTGCAGCCATATCATACAATACCGTCATATTTAGATTCACCTATTCTGTATTATACATCTTGTCAAATTTAGTTATATTTTAACAAGCACACTTCTAATTTAGTTGAAGGTGACTATCCTAGGGTTTGGTGGTAACTCTGACTTACTAAGCATGAACACAGATGATGTACAGATGGGACAAAAGAACTCAAAAGGCTGACACATTAGGAGCTATGTGCATATCTCACAGGCCCCATGCAGATTAGGTATTAGAAGAGGGCCTGTTTGATGCTGATTTTGAAATGGTATTGGTTTAATCAGTGCTATTTATATTGCTTTGCTGATTCTATTTTTAATTTGTTTATAAATCTAACATTTACTAGTTTGCTACCTAAGAGTCATAATAAGCCTTGGCTGTCTAAATCTAACCTGATTCATTCATATATACAAGTATATATTTGAAGAGATACATGTATGTATTTATTCCTCCTAAAGCTACATGCTGCCATAAGTTCACAGTTCAGTCTATCTCACTGTTCAGATTGGTTTTTTTGTCAAGCTGGGGACGAAACTCAGGGCCTCACTGTGCTAAGCAAGTGCTCCACCTCTAAGATATACCCCAGTTCTAAGGCCGTTTTTATTTTTAATTAAAGCCAGGGCCCTTGTACTAACCTATATTTCCAGTTCTTTTCTATATTTTAAAATTTCAAAACAGGGTTTTGATACATTGCCCAGAAAGGCACTGAACTTGTGATCCTCCTGCCTCAACCGTGGACCTAGCTGGGATTATAGACACGCATCCTTATCACTTTGTTTTGTGCCGTGACTCCACTGGAGTTTGGTCTTATTTGTATCTGACACCATTTTGGTAACAAACGTTATCATCACTAAAATATAACAGCATTTGTGATTTTGATCCTGCTGCATCATGTATGTCACTGACAAAGTGACAGCTCTCAAAATGCCCTGTTGATTACACTCTCAGACATGGTTTGATACTGTCTTCAGTCTTCAGATAATTGACTGTGAGCTAATTCTGGAGGACAGTTCATGATCAATGGTTTGTTTTATTACATGAACGTTTCAAGAGCAAAATGATCAGCATAAAATTATTCATATAATGGATTTTTATAATATTTGGAGCCTACTGAATCGAGAAAGCTTACCAAACTAGAAGATCATATTTGGATACTATTCTAGATTTGCTCCTATATACCTGAGATGACTAACAGAAATGGCTAAAAAACATTAGCTTTATTACACCACACTATTGATGATGAAAAAATGAAACCACATAGGATGTCATTAACTTTCATGTGACAGCTATATTCTATTGTAACTAGTGAAATCTCAGCTGAACTCAAAAAGTGTCAAGTGGTAACACAAAGTCACCAAAATACTTGTTCTCTTTGGAAAAAATGGCCCATTATTGCTAACTCTCTTGCAACAAACCCAGTTTCCTGCTAAAAGCAGAGCAACATCCAGACAAAAGTAACTGTGTATTAGAGACAAAAACAAAATAGATTGGTGACAAATAAGAAAACTGCTGGATCCCTAACATGAACACAGGCTTTATGAACACAACATCATGCCTCCCTTATCTCATAAAACAGAAATAGTGTTTGGGTTTATTTTTTGTTGTTGCACCCTTAAGATGTTTTTGGAGGACTGATTCAGACACATGATACTCTGCAACTCTAGTGTAATCTATTTGTAATAGAGTCGAGACAGTGTTATACAAATACATACTGCATGGCAATGAAGTCTTTTTTAAAGGAATTCAATAATTGGGAGAAAATACGTGAAACATTACTTTCATAAAAATGTGCTTAAAATGGAAAAGAACAGCCTACAAATAGTAATGAGGCAATGGTATAGATTCACATTTTATTTCTGTTAAGGTCATACTACGAAATTTATTATATTTATTTCTTCTACTCTACATAGGCCAATAAAAGGTCAACTCATCAACTTATAATGCCAGTCCAAGGAAACATTAATATTGTTCTACTGTTTTAACCTTTGGATAACATTTCCAACCTTGAGACAATTCATAAGTTGGCTGCTTGACACTTCTTAAACTAAACTAATTTTTTTAACTAGGTAAAAAAGGCTAAGTTACAAGCAATAAAAAAGATCCAAAGATTGGGATATTCTGTAATTCCATGGCAATATATTAAATTCACACAATAATTCAATAAAAATCAGGACATTCTACTCTTTAAATTGTGTCTGATTTATAAAAATATTTTTAAAACAGCATTAAGTATATTCTGAAATTAACTCTACTTGGTTGCTTATACAAGTCTACCAGGTTTATAACCAGGAGCTGTTTTATTCCTTTGTGGAAAATATAACAAAGAATCCCTTCCTTTACTAAATGACTTATGGAACTATACAAAAGAATTCAGCAATGCCAGAACTCAGATGAAGAAACATGGAAGTTATGTGAAATAATGAGTAAAGAAGTCACAATTATCACATTTGAGTTCATAGTTAAAAGACTTTGCTCGTCTAAAGTACAGAAAGCACAGTGACATTTTGAAGGTGCAATGTCACATGATTCTGTCACTTTTAATTGAGTTTCAGGCTCAATATACAAAATACAATTGGTATATTTAACTCTTAAAGGGTATTTTTATGCCAAAATATTGAAAATCAGCAAGTAGATGATACATATGTTCAGCTGGGCACATACACATGTTCGGCTGGGCAACCTGAAAAGCACATACAGCACCTGGGGCAGCCTCCTCAGTGCCAGCTGGGTGCGGGGTGCAGGCACAGTGTACCCTACCACCGTCTTTGATGCCTTCTTGCTTTTTAATGTAAAAATCATGCTGACTTTTAAATGGTGGCAAAAATCACTGTGGATAAATACAATAATAGACTACAAGTTGTGGAAAGAAAGACAAGCAGAATAGTATACATCTCCTCAGTGCCCTTCCTTTCAATTTATGGAATGGGAAAGGAAACAGGCAGAGGACCTCCAGATACGGGAGATACTGTTTTCAAAGACAGACCTATATTCTACCTGCTACTACACAATAAGCCACCAAAAATTATGTAGGCAATGAGGCTGACTAGGGAGAAGGCGGAGGCAGGAGATAGAGACAGAAGAAACAGGATGATGATTTTGATTCTGCAGATCGTATCTTCTTGTCACTACTGGTGCAACTACTGCTGGGACCTGACTCACTAGGGTAAAGAAATATAGGTCTTTTGTACGATAAATGCAGTTTAAAATGGGAAAACGGGGTACAGCTAAATGGTACAGTGCTTGGGTAATACGTATGAGGCCCTGGTTTTGATGCCTGGTTCTGGGTGTGTGTGGGGGGGCACAACCCAAATATATAAACTGAGTATGCTAACAATCAATAAAATAATGTTCTATTTTACTTAACTAAAAAGTATCTATTTCATTTTAAAATGAAAATAGCAAATACAAACTTTTAAATAAGAATTAATATTTACCTATTGGATTAAATGTATGCATTTGCATGCCTATAGGAAGTTTTTTTTCCCCTATGTGGATATTTTCTATCTTCCGGTCAGAAGTGTTTTTTAATGTAATCTGAACAGAGACCATCTTATCACCAAAAATGCAAGGCTGTCTTGGAAAGAAATAATGGGCATCCAGTCCTTTTCCGCTCATCCGATGAAGCAGCACATGTGTTCTCATTGGTACAAAGACAGGAGTACTGACCTATTGTGCACAGAAAGACATTAAAGAATTAGTGGATACAGAAAATAAGCCCTTTTAACGTTTAACTTCTGGTTTTCCTAAAACATTTATAAATCACAATAATAAACTTAGTGTGACACCAGAGGGAGATACATAAAGAAAATGCCTTCGACATAGTATTAAAATTTTTCTGTATCCTCCAGGCATATATTAACATATGTTTGACAATATAAGAGAGTAAGTTCTGCCATACATTCTTAAAAGTCTGTAAGCTCATCTATTAATTTTTTCCTTAGATACTCTCTATACAGCCATCCTGCTTTTTCATAGTGTCAGCTGGTTTTCTTGGACTGTAAGGTACTATCATCTCCCAATAACGAACATCATGTGCCTTTGCTTCCAATACTGGATGGATTTTCACCTTGAATTTCTTTCACTGGAAAATGAAGACTATCACCTCCAGTGTAGAGTATATTCTTTCTTTAATTTAACAATAAGATATTATTATGAGATGAAGTACCTATTTCTTTTACATTTTCTGAATCTAAACCTTTAATAGGTTCAATTTTTAATTCATTAGAATATAGGCATATCAACTCTGTACTTATTTTTCTACAAATTCTTAACCCACTGTCCAACATGATATAATGAAGAGCTTTTCTTCAATGATTTCCAAATACGAACCTTTTATTTATGCACTGTGATACATTTCTGGGCCTTTGTTGCTGTGTTAAACCTACTGGATATTTTTATTTCTTATAGGTTCACAATGAATTCAATTATTTGGTAAAACAAATCTTACCATTTCCCTATCCTTCAATATTTTCATAATGATCTCTGTGCATTTACTGAATGTTATCCTTTTAAAGTCTTCTCTCAATCTAATTTCCATGGGAATCATAGGGAGCATATTAAATGAAGAAATGCTGTCCACTGTAAAAGCACATAGTAGTGATCTTTTCATCCAAATAAGGTTTGCCTGCTTATGATCTTAAAAACTTAGTAATAATATTAATAACTTCAAAATGCAACAAAAGCAAATTTAAATTATGTATAAATATAATTAAATCATACATGCATCATTAAAATAGTATTTTCAAAAAGCTCAATTATAAGTGATTTAAAATAATTATTACAAAATGTGTAAGAATTTATCTGCAAAATGTAATAAATAACTGCCTAAAATTTAAACTGTGGTTATATAAAGAAACGGGCAACTAGTCAATTCATCCTACTTTAGCTTTTTTTTTTTTTGAGACAGGGTCTCACTACATAGTCCAGATGGGCCATGAACTCACTATGTTGCCCAGGTTGGCTTCCAGCTTGTGACGATCCTCCCAACTGCTGGGATTACAGGCATGCACTACCATGCCTTGCTTACTTTAGCTTTCTAATAATAAACACTTTTACCTTTGTGTGTGTGCGTACATGCCCTGGTGGTAAAGTTCAGGGTATCATGTGTGTTAGGCAAGTGCTCTATCACTGAGCCAGAGCCACAACCAACAGTCTAGCTCTATGCTTTCAAAGCACTTTTGTTTCTAATCTGTTTCTTTTCCTTGAATAAAAATTGCTTTCAAAACTTGTTTCAGTGCTCAGGAACTCTATAAATTCTACCATTATTATAAATTCTCAGGTATCATTTAGCGTAACTCTAACAGTAATCCTCAGCAGTGAACACTGACACACACAAAGATATAGGAAACTTGGAGATGGACACAGAATGTGTGTGTGTGTGGGTGTGTGTGCACATGTGTACTGAGATTTTATATAGATTTACACTCATATCCTGCCCCTATTCTGGCGTCACAAAAGCTGTAACAGTCAACGTTAAACATAATACTTTAGCTGGCTAATTACATTTTCCCAGCACTACATGTAGATTCTCTTAATTAGATAATAAGAACACTGAAGATCCTGCCTAGGATCTTTTCTATACTGTTCCTGAGATGAAGTTGTCATTAAATGTTAAAACAGATGATGTAGAGTTTTACCTCTGTGGAAACTATAGGGGCAACCCATTTAATGGGCCCCCTTCTTTCCCTCTTAGAAGCTTTCTTTCTCTCAATAAATTCTTTTTACTCTTAACTTGTGTTGTTCCTAGAATTCATTCCTCAATTTTGGAGGACATGAACTCAGCATTTTGGACATCTATTAGGTTGCGAGTTATACTTCCTCTATATAACTTGGAGATCTTCCATCAAGATAACTGGGTAGAGGTAAAAGTTTGCTCTTGCTTCATAGATCCTGGAAAACTCAGGTACTCAAAATTTTTATGCTTCAAATTTTTAAGTTATTTCTTTGCTCACTGCTTATAATTGGTCATGCTTTGTCTCATATAATTTTATTAAAATGATAAATTTAAGTTGAAAACATGGAAGGTTGTGATGAGACATTTTATTGCTGTTTTGTATATGTGACTTGCTTTCCAATTTGATCCCCATTTAATCAGTATTAGCCCAGATAATTACCATATTTCTTGTAATCTTATTGGTTCGCCAGAGTCTGGTCCCAACTCACACCCACCTTGTGATTTCCCATTGGACCAATATTACATAAGTGATTGCACTAGTAATCTTATTGATTGATCATAGTTCTGTTCCACCTTAAACCTGCCTCCCTTTGTGGTTTTGCTCAATAGGCACCCTAGAGAAGTGGGGTGGGGTGGCAGGCAACTTACGTTACAGCCCCTCTTCTGTCCCTCTTACAAAGAAGCTTGCTTTCTCTCAATAAATTCTTCCTACCATTAAAAGAAAAAGAAAGAAAGAAAGAAAGAAAGAAAGAAAGAAAGAAAGAAAGAGAGAGAGAGAGAGAGAAAGAAAGAGAAAGAAAGAAAGAAAGAAAGAAAGAAAGAAAGAAAGAAAGAAAGAAAGAAAGAAAGAATAGGAAAAAAACTATAAAAGGTTGGGCTACACATAATGTAGGGAAACAAAGTCAAAACTGTAATGTAAAAGTGAAGGTGATTGAAGGTTAGAGTGAAGCATACGGATGGTGTGGTGTTTTGGGGGCTCAAGTGTCCCAGAAGGCCTGTGTGTCAGAGGTTTGGTTCTCTGCTTGGTAGTCCTGGAAAATAGTATAAATCTTTCAGAGGGGGAAGTTTTAGGTCCTCGGGCACATGTCCTTGAAGAGCATGTAGGACACTGGTCTCCTGCTGTTCTTTTCAGTTCCTGGATACAATAAGGTGAGCAGCTTGTTCCATCAGCCACTGCCTGCTGTGTAAGACGCCTTGCCACAGACTCAAAAGGAACAGGCCCATCCAACCACGATGGAAGCCTCCAAAACTGGAGCCAAAAATAACTTGTCTCAGGCATTTATTATAGTAACAGAAAGATTACTAAAACAATTAGTATAAGCAAAGCAAACAAAAGTAGGGGTGTGGTTCCCAACACCAAGGCATTAGCAATCTAACCATCATCTAAAGTGCTTCAAAAATAGGCTTTTAGTCACCTGAGTTACCACACAGCTTGGCCGATTTACTGACTCTCTGTGTCTTATCCTGGACATGTGGTCCAAACATTTATTTTGTTTTATACTTAATTTCAAAATTTTGGAGCTTTAGTACAACTGCTTTAAAAAGTCATTTCTTCCATATTCAACCAAGTTCAAGGTAAGAAGCATTCTGTAATGTATTCCACATCTAAAAGAGGCCCTCGCTGACAATTTTCAAAGGTTACCTGTAGTAACACTAGGTCTACAAACTTAATTCCGGTCCTAAACTGACCTTATGGAGAAATGTGGTTTGGTTCTCAGCCAATTTGATTTGCAACCAGAAAGAATTAAGTTTGTGAACCAAGGAACCACTGTACTCTTCTGTAATAAACAGCATCATAAATGGAATTCTGTGGTAATATATACATATTTCCTAATCTAAAAATCCAAAATGTTCTAAAATAGGGAAACTTTTTGAGTGCTGACATGATGCATTTTAGATTAGAAGTGCTTAGCTGGTAAAGTCATGTAAATATTCCTGAAAATCTCCAAAATCTGAAACCTTTTTCTAGTCCCAAGCATTTCAGATAAAGGATAGTTCATCTGTACTTGTTTAATTTTATAAAAGGACTAAGTGAAAGTGTTTGCTAAGCTCACACAAGTCATCTTAAGTCAGTATCTAGATAACTGTCTAAGTGATTTTTGTTCAATAAAACCAGTGGCCTCCATAAGCTCTTCAACAATTTCTATATATAATACATTTAAACCTGACAGAAAACCAATATTTTGTGCATCAGATCAGATACCCTAACTCCAGAAATATATATAAAATCTAATATACCCTATTATCTACAATATTCACCACACTCAGTTCTTTATGGAGCAGGCATAGTCTTGTGACACTTCATGATCTAGCCATGGTTAAGATGCTCAGGAATAGGGATCTGGGCTGGTGAGTCCCCTTCTTGGGAGTTTGAGATGTAGGGCCTATGCAGGTGAGCCAGTTTCTCTGAAGCTGCTAAAATTTAAAACGCTAATGTTGTCTGTGGTCATGCTTCCTGCCACATTGTTCAGTGAGAGGAAAAAAAAAAAAAGAAAAAGAAAAAGAAGAAAGATACAGCAAATTTCAAACAAATATAGAAAAAGCCCAGCTGGTAATTTTGGTTTGGCTATCTTGCGGCCTAAATTCCGACCTTTGCTGAAGCTTAATTTCCTATGAAATATTCCAGCTTTCTTTTCTATACATTACTTTTTTTTCCTTCAGCTGGCCCAAACTGTTTCTACCATTTATAGCCTCTATCCTATGACTGATTAAGATGAGTCAAATTCCAGAATATAACCAGAAGGGGCAAATGCTTCTCTTGTCCCTTTTCTTAAATTCTGGTATATACTGGGGCAGTGATATCAAACACTCACGTCTGGTCTTTGATTAGATCAAACCATATGTACCTACCATTTCTGTATAAGGTTACTTAATCCTATTTTCTACAGGAAAAAATGTCACTGATGACGGCCATCCTAATTCATTGGAGTTCTATACTGTACTGGAGCGAGATAGCAAGGTCTACATTAATTTTTTTAAAAAGTACTACATAGTTTTTTCTTTGTTCTCTAATGCTGTCTCTCTCAAGGGTGTTTTGAGGAGAGAGGTGATCTTAAACAAAAATTTGGTATTTCAGGGTTCTCTGTCCAAGAAGAGTACCATTATTTTAAGCAAACTACTCATCACCAATCATTATCATTCATTAATGTATTTATTCTTTTATCTAAACAATATTTACTGAATTAGTTGCGCCAACCTTTATGTTAAAGACTGTGAAGGAGAGACAAAGTTTCACAGCCCTTAAGAAGCTTATTCAGCTTGAGATAACTATGTAAATAAGCCACGGTGATAAATGCAATGATGGAGGTAGGCTCAATGGTCTTAGAAAAGTCACAGCTGACACATCCAGGTACTTGAGTGAACTAAATAACACTTGATTTCTCATTATCTCCATTGTTACCATCCTGGTCTGAGCTACCACCATCTCTTCCTGGCTTATTCCAACAGCCTCCTAAATTCTCCTTGTGTCTATCCCTGTATCCTACCTGCCATAAACTAA